>CABHPH010064536.1:6922-18163 GCA_902168325.1 Peromyscus nudipes
TCTCTCTCTCTCTCTCTCTCTCTCTCTCTCTCTCTCTCTCTCTCTCTCTCTCTGTCTCTCTCTCTCTCCCTCCTTGTATTTCAAGTCTCCTGGTTTGTGACTGTAAATTCCTGCTACTAACTTAGACTCTGCCTGGGAATCTGAATCCTCCAGCAGCTCCCATGTCATTCCACTCATTCTTGACCTTCTGTGACATGTGGGGCTGCCCTGAGCTTTATTCAAAGCCCTGGAGAGAAGCCACTGGGGCCATGGAATGCAGACAGGCAGTGGCCTCAGTGGACATACCAAGCTTCAGGTGAACTGCTCTGGACTGCTCTGTGTCACAGCAGGGTGGTCCTAGGCCACAGTGACACAAGCAACCTATGACAGACAGAGCTGTTGGCTTGGAAGAGCTGGGCCTAACCTGGGGCAAGGAAGGCCCTGCCTCTTCTCCCACCTACTCAGTTGGAGTACCAGTTGCTAAAGTGAAGATGCCTAGCACAGTGCCTGGAATGTGGCAGGTTGCAGCTGTTGTTCATTTTCTTCTTCCCTCTGACTTCTCCTCATCTTTTTCTCTTGTCCTTCCTGCTTCCCTGTCTTTCTGCATCGCTTCCTCCATTCTACAGGTTCCTACTATATCTATCTCTGTATATAGATAGATATAGATATAGATAGATCTATAGCTATAGATATACAGACAGACCTATAGATATAGATATATAGATAGAAAGATGATAGATAGATAGATAGATATATAGATAGATAGATAGAAGGTAGATAGATAGATAGATAGATAGATAGATAGATAGATAGATAGATAGATCCTTAGGGGTTGCCAAGTTCTTCCCTGTACTGGACTTGAAGGCCTTTGCTGACCACTTTTGCTGGGTTGACCTCCACTGGCATCTGCTTCCACAGCATTACAGCCCTGTCCTTTCTAACTCTCATCACAGCCCGCCTATGTCTGTATGGTTGATTAAAGTCAAATTTACATTCACAGTCATCCTGCAGCATTCCCAAGGGGGTTGACTCCAGGACCTTAGCTGGCTTGGCTCCTCAAGTCCGTTGTATAAAATCGTATATATTGCATATCCTCCATACATTTGAACTATCTCTAGAACACTAATAATTCCCAATATAATGTGAATGCTATATACATAGCTATTCTATTGTATTGTTTATGGAATGATGACAAGAAAGAATAGTCCCTGCATGCGCAGCACAATTGTCATTAAAATTTTTTTTTCCACCCATGGCTGATTGAATCTGTGGATATGGATCCTATGGAATCAGAGGCCTAACTGTATTTTCATGATTATTCTGCAGACAGTATAATGTGCACCTTTATATTCTCACTCTTGCACAAGCATTAAAGGCTCATTAAGGGAAAGTACTTTCCTTCTGGTCAAGACCATGGGATCTTTGGCCCGAGTAAAGACCTGACATCCTATCTAGTTGGATTGGTCAATCACCTGGCTAAGGGAGAGCTCTTTAGGAAGCATTCAGAGATAAGTGGAATAATTATCCCTTTAATGAGATAATGTCCCTTTTCTTCCCAGAAACCTGGTCTCCCTGCTTTTCTGAGCACAGACTCAGATTAGTATAGCTTTCTTCTTCTTCTTTTCTGATACTGGCTTGAGCTTGGGCACGTTCCTCTTTAACACGAAGAGCTCTCCTACTCTTTCTCTGAAGCCCTCCTGCCTCACCGCGTGGCTGCCTGTCTACCATGTGGCTGCCTCCCGCTTCTGAGCACAATGGTTTGCCTCAAATGGCTTGCCTTTTCTTGCTCCTCTTCATCTCCTTTCGCCAGGCAGCAGCCTCTATTTCTGGATCGCCTGCCCAGTTGTTTTTCTTTTAATCTCTAATAAAGCTTTGTCTCTTGGTGGAGTGACCCTGAGGAAGCCCTAGACATTTCATCAAGCAGGTACTGATGCTCAGGAACTAGATGAGCGCTCCTCACACTGCCCTAGGAGCCATGGTTGGGACATGGATGGCCAGGGAAGGAAGCAGTCTCCCAGGTCATCATTCAGCACTCATTAGCTATCTGAATTTATTTTCTGGGGCTGCCATGGCAAAATGCCACAGACTTGGGAGGTAGACTCAACAGAAATGTATTTCTTCGTAGTCCTGAAGCTGGGGTCTGGGATCCAATGTCAGCCAGGATGGCTCCTTTTGAGGAGAACTTTGGTTTATAGGCGACCCCTTCTTTCTATGTCATTACATCTCCCCTGTCCACCTGTTTGTGTTCAGTCTTCTTGTAAGGATGCTGGCCACTGGCTCAGGATCCCCATAATGACCTTACTTTAACTGAATCGCCTCTTTAAAGTCTCTGCCACCAACTGCAGTCCCCTTCTGAGGTCCTGGGGGTCAGGGTTTCAGAAGATGAAATTTAGGAAGGCACACCTCAGGTTGCAGCTGTCCCTCTAGAGCGATGGTTCTCAACCTTAATGCTGTGACCCTATAATACAGTTCCTCATGTTGTGGTGACCCCTAACCATAAAATTATTTTCTTTGCTATTTCATAACTGTAATTCTGCTACTGTTATGAATGGCAATGTAAATATATTAGATATTTGACCCCTGTGAACAGACCATTGGGCCCCAAAGGGGTCAAAACCCATAGGTTGAAAACCAGTGCGCTAAAGACCAATTCCCATTTAAGTGACCTCAAATGACTCGTCTAAGCTCTCTGTGCTTCTACTTCCCATCTGGAAGGAAAAGTCTCACCTCACTAAGTAGCAGCTCTGACAACTGAAAGAACTGGTGCCTAGAAGGACTGGGAACAATGGTTTGTGGTGAAGATTCAGCAACTGTTGGTGATTATTATTACTCAGCCCTAAGGAAATTGTTGTGGGCAAATTGGGTATAGAAATTAGTCTCTGTCTTCGGTTTATCTTTAATAAGATAAACCTGATGAATACGAACACTGAGCCATTTTCCTTAACGATGCTCTCTGGACCACCTGCAGGTCAGACTAGGATGGAGCACCAGCAACCACACTCAAATGAGGCTGAGTTTCACAGCTGCCAACAGCACTGGGTTTCCTGGGTTCCCAGCAGGGTGCTGCCTGAGAAGGTGGAGTCCTCACGAATGTAGTCAGTGTTCTTTATCCTCACAGCCACCACCTGTGGCTCTCAGAGCTGTTGAGGGATAAATGCCCCCTCTCCAAAGAGTGGTCGGGGTCTCTCTGCCCTTCTTGCAGACACCCCAATGTCCCTCTCCGATTACCGCCTCCTGCTCCATAGGACTTTCGGTGAATTCCGGTTGTCCCTGCTCACACCTGGAGGCTCAAGGCTGTGAGGAAGAAGAGGAGGTATTGCGATGTCCCCACTTGTCCCCACTGTCTGCTTTCTCATTGTCTCTGGTCTTTGCTCAGCCGCCATCTTCTTAGGTGAGCCTCCTTAGGTGTACCATCACATCACTGGGAGATTAGCTCAGCCCTGAACTCCCTAAGTCTCTAGTATGTCACCTGCTTTCTCTCTTACATTACTTCATGAGGGTAAGGATGCTTGTCGGCTCCAAGATGAGCACCCAGTGCATAAAGCACCAGTGTTTGTTGATTGAATGAAGGATCATACTTTGATGTTGTGAACTCTAACTCCCAGAGCCAATGAGGGTCAGAGACAGTGAGCCCTTTTGTCTAGACCCATCTCTATAGCCAGATGTGAAGGGGATTGCCCAGCACATTGTCAATCTGGCTCTAGTAGTCCCAAAGCTGGTAGCGGTCCCCTAGGATGGACGGCGGTCAATCCTGCTGCAGGATTAACATGCTTAGGCCATTTGCATTAGACTGTTTCCAATGACAATAAACTCATTTCAAGTCCTTTGGGGGAAGGATGATTATCACTCCCTCAACTGCGGGAGGAGGTGAAGTGACCAACGGACCCAGCTAGTAAGCAGCAGGTTTAGCAGCTGAGTTGAGTGCCCTGCCTCCCAGGCACTTGCTCTTTGGGTCCTCATCTCTTTCTGGTGCTGCAGGTATTTGAAGCTAAGCTTGGGCTTGCTCACCAGATGGCTTTTTAATCTCTCTCCTGTTGCTACATTATTAATCTCTAAATTGTTTAGCGGCGAGATGAACTGGGTGAGGCTTCCTGGAAGAACCGCTGACATTTTACAAGGACCGAGGAGGGCGATGCAGCTTTGGGCAGAGGAGGGAGGGAGAGAGAAAGGCAGGAGGGCTGGGGAAATAACAGTGGAACTCTGCAATATGGCCCCTGCCATTCTGAAAACCAGGCAGATCCACGCTTGTCTCTTAACAACAAAGCTGGGCACCTAAATTTATCAAACATTTAGCTGTCGATGGCTTCCTGATATTGCCTGCTCAGAAAGGGATACAGAACTCCTTGCAATTCCAGTTTCTGAGTGTCTATGATTCGATGACACTGGATTGTTTTTCTCCCTCCCTGTAAAGTGATGGATCCTTCCGGCAGAGTTGCAAGTTGCAAAGTCCCACAGCCTGGAAGCTTTCCCTCGCTTAAAGAATGAGTCACGCTAAGCCTGTGGAGGGGCAGCTGCCACGCGCGCCCTTCGAATAGGCTGTGTGTAGGAGGTCGATGGCGTTTGATGGGGCTCTACGGTGGTTGCATCTCCACAGGATGGAGGGCATGGTGCCCTCAGATGAGCAAAATGAGGGAGGCAGGAAATCTGAAAAGCTAAGTTATTCTGCCGAGTGTAAAGCATTTTGAACTTGCCCCGCCCTTCCCACTTTCCATCTGTCTCATTATTCACCACAGTAATATTTGGGCACTTTGAAAAGAACGATATTTTAAAAATGAAGCTATTCCAAGGAGAAAGAAAAATATCTTCATTTGGCATCCACCAGTCATGCAAATTAGCACAAATAAAAATAAGACTGAAGGCAACTTCGAATATTATTGTACTTTTCCAGGCTCCTGCCACTCTCTGCTGTCAGCTGAGGCAGCCCTCCATCCCGGGTGACAGCGTTGTGAGCAGGGTTTATGATCTTGCCCAGGTCCGTGCAAAAGCAGAGAAACTCAGAAAGCATGGGCACCAAAGATCCTTAACTCAGGTCTGTTAGAACCTCGCCTTTGAAGTGACATGGCAAGCCCACTTGGTGGGAGTTCATAGAAGTGCATTTCTACAGTGTTGATACACTTGCTCAATGACAGACTAGTCTATCAAGGATCCTAATATAACCTCAGTTGTTTCTGGGAGAGCCATCTAAGTACCTATGGGAGGGGGGAGGATTGGAAGGGTCAAATCCTCCACAGGCTGTGTGGAAACTCCACACCCCCTGTTGTAGAGCGGAAGAGGATGGAGTATTCTCAACACCCCTTGTCCAGGAAGTCTTCAGGGTGGGTCCCAAATCATTACTTTCATGCTTCTGATGAGATGAAGCCAGGCATTTTCTCTCGTCTTTTCTTCCCTTTTCCCTCCCTTCTCTTTTCACTCTCTTTTGTCTCCCTGCTCCCTTCCTCTGTGAATGGACCTCGTGTTTGCTCTGGGCTCCAGGGTCATGCACACTTGCTATCCACCAGTCCAGAACTGAAGACGCATTCCACGGTTATTTAAGACAATGGTTGATGCTTTTTCCCATTAATTTCCTAGAGTTATGATTGAAATGGCATCACTGGATACAGTCTCGAAATCCTCCCCCCTGCCCCAGCCTATTTGTGGCCAGTTCTGAAAATTCTCAGCCTTCTATATTTATGTAACCCACTATTTCAGTGCGGTGTCAAAGCAACCGGGACAACACCCTCGCTCGGCTGGTGACAGAGGAGACACACGTGCCAGTTTAGAGGTTTTTGCATCAATATTTCAAGGACCATAAGGGGGGTGGCTGCAGGGATCGCATTGATAGAATCTGCAGAGCTCCATGAGATCAACAATCCCTACAAAAACAAAAGGAAACAAAAGGAAACAAAACAAAAAAAACCACTTCTTCTAGCAAATTCTTCTCTTCCTCTTTCCATATTTTCTCCCTTTCCCCCCCTCCTTCTCTCCCTCTGACAGGATTCTGAGCTTGCCACCTGTTTCTTAGCTTAGAAAAATTTCACCGATGGAACACGCAGGAGCTATGTATATGGAGAAGAGTGGAGTTGTCCACTCGACAGACAGTTTTCCGTTAACTGAGGCCGGAGTGGAGGAGACTGAGCAGATTTCCCAAGCACTGTCTGGACCCCGGACCCTCTTCTCCAAGGCGCTTTGTTTACTGTCAACGCTTTTTTATACCCTTACCTGAGTATGTCATGGTCTCCTTCATCAATGATGCTTTTTCATTCTTCCCGCATTGTCTCTGTATTTTCCTCTGACCTTAATTCTCAAGCCTCCCAGTAGAGCAGACTCTAAACTTCAGCTATGTAGCGTCAGTATTATGTGCACCCTTTGATCTAGGAATTCTCCTAGAGCTATTTCTTTATGCTGGTGTGTATTCAGGCATAACAGTAACCATCAGAGCCTCAGCGACGAGTAAGACATTTGTTGAATAAATTATAAACATAATCAAATTGGAATATTATGCAGTCATTTCTAATAATACAAAAGACAAACAACATGGAAAAACATCTCTGATATATTATTTAGCTATTGGTGAAATTATTAAAGCAACTCCACGTAGTTAAAAGGGAGGTTTATTTTTTGGGGGTAACTTACAAGTGAAGGGATAAGTAACAGGGTCTGGGAAAGGTGTAGCGCAGTCTGGCGGTGTTCTCTGGAGAACTCTGCTCAGTCTACCTCCAGCGTCCAGGGTCCAGGAACCAAGCAAGCTGGCGCATCAGGATCTCAGGTCTTCAGGGTCCTCTCTTGGCCCCGCCTTGTAAGCATGACAGTTACAGAAGCCTCAATGGGGGTTGGAACTTCCAGATGAAAGCTGGAATGGCTACCCACTACATTTAGCTGAGAGAAAAAGATGACTATAAACACTGTTGTTTACTGGACCTGCTGGCCCAGGCCTGTAAGCCTAGTGCCACTGCAAATTCAAGGCCAACCTGGACAACTTAGTGAAGCCCTGTCTTGATATCAAAAGTGACACGAAGGCTTAGGTGATACTGGCTCAGTGGTAGAGCCCTTGCTAGCTCGAGCCAGGCCCTGAGATCAAACCCTAGTGTCATAGAAATAAAGATGTGTTCTTCCATTTTATTGAAAACATACACAAAACAAAACAAAGCACTGTTAGCACATTTTTCAAAACATAAATAATTTACTGTCTCAGTAACAGGGTTAGAAGGTACTTTTGCTTATCTATTTGGTAATTTTCAATTGTCCTGTTTAAATGCATTTTTCTGGCATGTAGTATATGACTCAGCATTTATTTTGAGCATAAACTTTATGCTTGTTTTCAGATACAATTTCCCACTTCTTAAATATGTTAGAGACTGAACTAAGATAAGCATTCTCAGGTAAGCACAAAGGCCATTCATAGGGGTCAAAGGTCAACTGGGAAAAGGGCTGTGCAAGATGAAAAGAGCAGGAAGGGGTTGGAGAAGGAAGGAGAGGGATGAGGGACACAAGTTGACAGGGCCTTGCAAACTTGGACTATCTTTGAGTCACAAAGGCTTTTTCACAAGAAGCAGTAGGGGTGTGGTCAGTGTTTCTACGGCAACAAAAATGAGTCAATGATAACAGCAACCCAGAGACTACACAGTCTGTGCAGGAAAACACTGAAGAGGACGTGGAGTCCTGAAGGGCCACAGCTTTCCTTGCGTCTGCAATGAATGTTACCTGGAAAACAAACAGAACCAGCATTAAGGCTCGGATTTCTAGGGCTAGGGAGATGGCTGAGCGGTTAAGAACACTTGCTGCCCCTGTGAAGAACCTCAGTTTGGTTCCCAGCACCCAAGTGATAGCTCACAACTGTTTGGAACTCTAGTTCTAGGACGCTGACACCCTCTTCTGGCCTTCAAGGGCACAAGGCTGGCACATACATTTGGGTGAAACACTCATACACATAAAATAGGTGAAACACTCATACACATAAATAAAGCTTTTTTAAAAAATTAAAGAACAACAACAAAAGGATCAGATTTCCGATGGAGCAAGAGGTCTAAACCAAAGAAATTACCAGAGGCAGTTGTCAGACGATCAGGCTAACAATAAGTCAGTTAACCAGGGGAGCCACTTACCTGTGGAGAGTTCTCTGATGGAGGCAGACTTGCTGCAAAACTCCGGGAATGCCATCCCCTAAACTCAGGGGAGGCAGGTGAGTGGCCCTCAGGTTTTCAGGATTATTCTTCCAGGTCTGGAGGAGTTTGTTAAAGAGCTATCAAACGTAACCTTACTGTGGAACTTGGATTACAGAGAAAGTTCGAGAAAATTGTAATGGTTTCTTCTGGTATGGAAGATGAAATGGCCTAGCCAAGTCCTGCTAGACAGGTGAGAGAGCTAAATGACCTTTGCAAGAGCAGTAGGAAACAGAGTCTGAATACTTAATTTAATAAAGATAGTTTCATCAATTTGGAAAATTGGAAATGTTCCAGAAAAGAAGTTAAAATAACAGTGACAACAACAAAAGTTTTCAATGGAGAAGTAAAATCTCTGTTCCTCGATATCTAACCCCAATCCGAAATTAACCACAGTGCTTATACTTAGAGGAAAATATAGAACATTTAGCCTTGAGGAGAATTCTTGGCAGGATGAACTGCCAGTGTGATCGGCTATGGCGAGTCTAATGTGTTTGTTTATTTGTGTCTAAACTCTTCAGTGCCTTGCAAGTCAGCCCTGTTGCCCACACTTGCAGTTCAGATTGACAGCCCCGAGTGTTGCTCCGTTCACAGCCATCAAAGACATATTCCTTCAAGCTTAGCACAATCCTTTTTGAAGGGCTACAGCAGCCAATGTTATACTTTCGAAAGAATTTTCAGTCGTGGAGGAGGAAGATCAAAGGGGTTTTCTGTGATTGTTTTTCTTTTTTAGATTAAAAACTCACTTGACGAGAAAATTAAACTTAGGAGGATGTAATACTTTTTTCTCTTTCTTGATCATTTAGCCAGTCAGTGAATGGCTACTGTACAGGTTAAGTGCCAGGCTCAGGGCCGGGGCTAAGGATAAAGACAAGAGCCCAGTTTCTGCCCTCAGGAACTTCAAAATGTAACCAGAGCACCTGCCCATCAGTGCCTATGGACACATGCACTGATAGTAAACATGATAAGAAGTCATATGGAACTGATCTTGGCTGTTTCCCCAAATGAAACAAAGATTTTTTGCTTGTTCCGCGAGGTCTCTGCTGTCATCATCTAACTATGAATGAAATTCCACTGAAGTCGGGCAGACTGCCTTCTCCTTGGCCTTCCTGGCTCACTCTCCACTCCTCTCTGCCGCATTGTTCTGCTCTGGAGGCCAGCCTGCCTGCCTTCTGGCTTTGGATTGGCTTTAGCCAGCACAAGGTGATAGGAGATGAGTGAGGGAGGGCACAGTGGGCTCATGGTATATATGCCCCCTTCCCCTTTCTGTCTCATCACCTGTGGTAGTTTGAAAAAGAACACCTCCCATAGGCTCATATATGTTTGAGTACTTGGTCCCCAGTCAGTGGAACTGTTTGGGAAGGATTGGGAGGTGTGGTCTTGTTGGAGGAGGTGTGGCCTTGTTGGAGGAGTTGTGTCATTGGGGGTGGGCTTTGAGGTTTCAAAAGCCCCTGCCAGGCCCAGCCTTTCTCTCTCTCTGCCTCCTAGCTGCCAATCAGGGTGTAGCTCTCAGCGCCATGCCTATTTGCTGCCATGCTCCATGCCATGATGGTCATGAACACATCCTCTAGAACTATAAGCAGGCCCCCAATTAAATGCTTCCTTTTACAAGTTGCCTTAATCATGGTGTTTCATTACTAACTAAGACATCACCCTACAAAGACAACAGTGGAAACTGATCTCCACACAATACCCTTTCTGCCCACTAAAGCTTGCCAGGGTACCTTGCCAATCCCTTTGGTTTCCTCAACCCTGCTCACACTTTTGTGGGGTTTTTAGGTGGTTGTTGTTTTGTTTTGTTGTTTTTCATTTTGTTTTGTTTTATGTTTGTTTTGTGCTGGAGATGGAGCCCAGGGTCTTCTGCATGCTAGGCAAGCACCCCTAGCCCCACACCTTTGTAAAGGACCCCTCTATTCTATTCTCCTCCAGTCACTCAGCTTGACTGTCCATCTGCTCATGTCTTCCTCACACAGAGGGGCAAAGGCCTTCTTCGTTAAAGGAAACAGCTCAGGATCTATTTTTGACTATTTCTGAAACCAGTATTAATGGAATGCTCAGGAAGCCTTGAAGTAAATCTTCGGCGCCTCTGTTCAGATTGGTACATAACAGGTCAGGGGGTCACAGGTTTTAAAACCTGCCTATTTGGCTTATTTTACCACCTGGGAAACTATATCCTTGCTACCTCCATCTCATGGCCCAATTCCCAGCCTCCACACAGCCGTGTCCACACAACTAGGAACAGTGGCTTCACATCTTTCAGTTTGACCTGGTATGAGCTCCTCACAGGCCATGACAGCAAGCTTGAGGGGTTGTGTCTCAAGGCTCTGTGGTTTCCACCAGGGCTGGACCTTGTGTTCCTTCCCCACCGCAGTGCAGATGTCCTTTCTTTCTGCAGCTGAAATCCTGTAAGCCATCCCCCGCCCAAGGATCCTGACGTACATGGGTAGCTGTCCTTAGCTGGCTGCAGTGGCAGTGATCTGGCTACTGCCCTCAGCTACCAGAGCCAACTGCTGGTGCTCCTGGAAAAGTGCCTAGCTACACTCTCTGCTTAGCCTTTATTATGGACCATGTGACCTGTGCACAAGGAGACAGGCCACATCTGCTAAGGCCAGCTCACTAAGTGGAGTTGCTGAGTGTACAGAGTTGTCGTCAGGACTGCTCCAGGTTCTCACGAGGCTGGGTCCATATTACATCCAGAAAGTAGGAATGCATGAATGAACTGGACTCCACAACAAAAGGAGGGAGGGTAGCAACTATTATTAAGCCTTAACTTCAACACACCTACCACATCCATCCTCGTTTAAATGCCCTGTTCCTGTTCTCTCCCTCCATGGACCCTGGGCTGGTTAGTTGTTTTGTTTTGTTTTTGTCAACTTGACACAAGCCAGGGTTATCTGGGAAGAGGGTCTTCATTGAGAAAATGTCTTCATCAGATTGACCTGTAGGCAAGCCTGTGTGGGGCCTTTTCTTGACTAATGATTGATGTGGGCAGGCAGTGATCCCTCTGGGCAGGTGGTCCTAGGATGCATAAGAAAACAGGCTGAGCAAGTCATGGAAAGCAAGTTGGTAAGCAGAATTCCTCCACGGTCTTTGCTTCAGGCCCTGCCTTGACTTCACTTCACAA
>CABHPH010064537.1:0-27626 GCA_902168325.1 Peromyscus nudipes
TGTGTGTGTGTGTGTGTGTGTGTGTGTGTGTGTGTGTGTGCGCGCGCGCGCGCGCGATAAATCCTGGGGTGTATCTCTGGCTGTCTGGTTGGGGAGAAACCAAAAGGCCACATAGATATGTACTGGGAGGTAGACTCAGAGATCCCATGCAACTCTCTCCAATAGTTCCAGAACCCCACAATTGGATCTCACGTAAAAATCATCCATGCCTGTTCTCATAGCCTCTAAGAGCAAAATGCCCTCAACATCATTTTAAATTTTAAGTTAAATTATAATTATATTTCCCCCCTTCCCGTCCCTCCCTCCAACCCCTCTCATGTCTCCCCACACCCTCAAATCCATGTCCTCTTTTTCTTTCATTGTTATTGCACACACGCACACACGCACGCACGTGTGCACACACACACACATAAATATTGTAGCTGAGGTTTGTTGTGAATGTTCAAAGGATCTTTAAGGGCTTCCCTTTTCTATAAATGAGATCACAGGGTATTTTCTGGACTGTATTCTACAAGATTATGGGCTGATAAGATAAAAGGATCAAAGGGATTCTTACTACACTGGGTAACATGGAAGCTGAAACCTATTTTGCTTATAAGCAAAGTTTTAACCTTGTTGGATTTTCAGAAAATTAAGGAGAGGTGGTACAGCTGCAAAAGTGATGAGGTTAAACTCTAAGTTTATTTATATTTATGTCTTGTACGTGGCTTATTGATATTGGAGTATTCTTATTGGAAAAGTGCCTCTGAAATGAATATTGCCTCTATGTAGAAAGTCTTTACAGAACAATTGGTTCGTTGTCAGCATAATTGTGTTTTACATTTTGTTCTATTTGTATGTGTGTGCAAATGTTGTGTGTGCATGCATGTGTGAGCCTCCACATACCAAGGAAGGCCTGTGGAGGTCAGAAAACAACTTTGTGGAGTCAGTTCTCTCCTTCCACTTTTATGTGGGTTCTGGGGATCGAACTCAGATCGTCAGGCTGGTGTGGCCTGTGCTGTACCTGTTGAGCCATTTCGCTGACCCCAGTTGTCAATATTCTTGACACTCAGTGGACAAGACACTTCAATCAGGCTCCAGAGCAAGAAGTTCCTTTCCTTTCCCATGTATTTCTCTTAATTTCCATGTATTTCTAGCTGGCCTCAGTTTGACCCTGTCTTATAACAGAAATAAGTAGGAATATAATTAGTAAATAATTAATGATATATTTAAGAAATTCTGAACCTTGACTTGACTCATACACTACTATTTATAATGACAAGTTGAAACATACAGGTTTTTTATTAATTAATTTATTTATTTTACATCCCAACTGCAGCCTTCCCTCCCTCCTCTCCTCCCACTCCCTCACTCCACCTACTCTCCCACCCCCAACCCACCCCTCCTCCATATTCACTCAGAAAGGGGCAGGCTTCCCATTTTATCAGCAAAGCATGGCATATCAAGTTGTCATAAGACCAAGCACCTCCCCCTGTATTCAGGCTGAGCAAGGCAATCCAGCATGAGGAATAGGTTCCCAAGAGCCAGCCAAAGCACTGGGGACTGGCCTGCTCCCATTGCCAGGAGTCCCAGAAATAGACCAAGTTACACAACTGTCACATATATGCAGAAGGCCTAGGTCGGTCCCATGCATGCTCCCTGGTTGTTGGTTCAGACTCAGAGTTCCCATGAGCCAGGCTAGCAGTTTCTGTGGGTTTTCCTCCAATGACCCTGACTGCCCTGGCTCCTACAATCCTTCCTCCCTCTTCTCAGTAGGACTCCTCGAGCTGGGCCCAAGAAGCATACAGGTTTATTTGACCAAATGTTTCCCCTTTGATCAAAGCATACGTCAGCAATGTGCCAATGTAGACAACCACTTCCCACTCCAAAACAAAATTGCAGACAGGACTTCAGTATATAAAACAGATTGGAGTCGATTAAAGATAAATGCCCAGGAGTGATTCACATGCCTTTACCTTTACCCCTAAATAAAAGACAAGCTACAAAGGTGGGAAGGCTGCGTGCTCTACAGGGAATGCCCGTTTTCTCTTTCCATTACATTAGTGACACCCCAAGGCTCCTTTTGATGTGGGACCTCCGGCAGCCTTATTTAACAATACACACTTCGTCACAGTCTCAGAAGGTATCAGAATCCCCGCAGACTCACCATGAAGTTACCTGGAATGCTAGACAAAGCGCCTGGACGACTTACTGTTTGAAGACTAGAGACACCCATGCAGTAACTTGCTCGCAAATTCACTAACTTTCTGCGCTAACATTTTACCTTCCTTTTGGTTTGTTTTCCTTTGGAATAGGATGTCAACTTCAGATCCGGGCTCCACTCCCACCCAGTAAGTCCTCTGTCTAAAATACCTAATAGCCCTCGAACCTTGACCTTCATTACCCCCACTCATGTCCAGGTTGTTCATGTAGATCTCATCCATTTCTCTGTCATTGGGCGATCCCTGTGTCTTTCTTGGGGTCCTGTTTTCTAGGTAGCCTCCCTGGAGTTGTGAGTAGCAGTCTAGTCATCTTTGTTTTACATCTAGTGTCCTCCTATGAGTGAGTGCATACCATGTTTGTCTTTCTGAGTCTGGGTTACCTCACTCAGGATGATTTTTTTCTAGATCCATCCGTTTGCCTGCAAACCTCATGATGTCATTGTTTTTCTCTACTGAGTAGTATTCCATTGTGTATATGTACCACATTTTATTTTTCCATTCTTCAGTTGAAGGGCATCTAGGTTGTTTCCATGTTCTGGCTATTACAAACAATGCTGATATGAACACAGCTGAGCAAGTGCCCTTGTGGTATGATTGAGCATTCCTTGGGTATATGCCCAAGAGTGGTATAGCTGGGTCTTGGGGGAGATTGATTCCCAATTTTCTGAGAAAGAGGGAATGAGAGCTTAGGGAAATGGGAGATCCCAGCTGGATCAAGAACAGAGAGGGAGAACAAGAAATAAGAGACCATGACAAATGAAGACCACATGAGAATAGGAAGAAGCAAAGTGCTAGAGAGGTCCACAGAAATCCACAAACATACCTCCACAATAGACTACTGGCAATGGTCGAGAGAAAGCCTGAACTGACCTACTCTGGTGATAGGATGGCCAAACACCCTAATTGTCGTGCTAGAAACCCCATCCAATGACTGAAGGAACCGGATGCAGATATCCACGGCCAGGCCCCAGGTGGAGCTCCAGGAGTCCAATTGGCGAGAAAGGAGGAGGGTTTGTATGAGTGAGAATTGTTGAGACCAAGGTTGGAAAAAGCACAAGGACAAATAGCCAAACGAATGGAAACACATGAACTATGAACCAGTAGCTGAGGAGCCTCCAACTGGATCAGGCCCTCTGGATAAGTGAGACAGTTGATTAGCTTGAACTGTTTGGGAGGCATCCAGGCAGTGGAACCGGGACCTGCCCTCAGTGCATGTGCTGGCTGTTTGGAACCTGGGGCTTATGCAGAGACACTTGGCTCAGCCTGGGAGGAGGGGACTGGACCTGCCTGGACTGAATCTACCAGGTTGAACTCAATCCTCAGGGGAGTCTTTGCCCTGGAGGAGATGGGAATGGGGGGGGTGTGCTGGGGGGAAGGCAGGGGGAGGGCGGGAGAGGGGAGAACAAGGGAATCCGTGGATGATATGTAAAATTAAATTAAATTATAAAATTAAGTTAAAAAAAATAAAGTGCCTAATAGTATTTCCTAATCCAGGTGGCAGTCAGTACAGCAGAAGGCTGTTTGCTGCTCTCTGCTGCCATCTCTTGGCTGCACTTAGCCACTGTCTAGTTGACTAAGTTAGCAAGAGCCCTTATCTAACCACTGCATGGAGTTGACTTAATTAAAACTTTCCTGACTCTGAATACTACTAACTGATTAACTCTTTCTGATTGCTAGTAGCACTGTACTGGGCGGATAAGCATGATTTGGTTCCCTCATTAATACAACCCCTTTAGTGCTACAGCAGAGAACTCCGCTAACCTACCTAAGTGCACAATGGCCTTGATAACCTAGTTCACGCAGGCTCACTTAGGTTTGCATTGTCTCTGTCGCCAACATCAATCACAGTGTTTAGCGCATAATATACACTTACTGTTTGTTCACTTTGACATGAAGTGCTGAAAATAGACCAAACTCTGCTTTTAAGGACTTTTTAAGGTGCTTTTTCCAGCTAAGTGCCTGATAGTCCATAATAGTCTTGACATCTGTATCTGGGTTGATAATGATTACTTCCTAGTAAAATATTCTTACTAATTTAGACCTTGTTGGATATGTTGGTCTTAGGAAATGTTACTGCATTTACCTTCTTCATCAAGAGAGCATTTTGTCTTGTCCAAAGCTATATTCATTGGGAATAATTTCAACAGCAACCACTTATTTCATAGCTCATTATTCTCAAGACCCAGTATTCTGGCACTCATGTTACCATTCCTATATAGGATTTATGCATATGATGAATTCTTGGCTATCAAATAGGTCTTTTGGTATCTTTGGTGCTGAGAATTTTGTAAGTACAACTTAAAATATCCACAGATGTCCCTTCCCTCTCAACTACTTCCTACTGTTGTTCTCTCCTGTCTCAAGCAGCAGAAAAAGTCCTTCAACTCAGAATCACCCTCAGAGTCTGGGCTTATACCATTACCATCAGATCATCTTCATCCAATGTAGCTAAAACATTGCTTTTACCCCTGTGTTCTTACATGTTCACTGTGCTTTTTCAACTATCTAATTTTTATTCTGGTCCACTATTAGGCTACAGACAGCTCCCATATCATAGGCATATTTTTATATAACATAGCATAGTGCATTATATATAAAGCTCAAAAATATAAATATCTTGTATAACTGGGAAACATAAAGAATCCAGAAATTCATGAATACTGATAGTTTTATCTATAAAAATAACAAGTTGGGGGCTGGAGAGATGGCTCAGTGGTTAAGAGCAATAACTGCTCTTCTGAGGAGTTCAGTTCTCAGCACCCACATGGCAGCTCACAACTGTCTGTAACTCCAAGATCTGACACCCTCACACAGATATGCATGCAGGCAAAACACCAATACACATAAAATAAAAATAAATAAAAAATTAAAAGTTGGGGGATCAGTCTTGGTAGTGACTCTTATTGTAGTTTTTTACCTTTTTTTCCAATATGAAAATAACCTGATAGCATATTTATAATAATTGAAATCATACACTTGTTCATTCATTTAAAATTTCCTGAAATAGAGATAAGTACAAGTAAAGAAGTGAAATACATGAAGGCTCAGAATCCAAACAGAGTTGATGATTGGTTGCATAGTCTGATGTTTGAGTATCCTCAAGGCCTTGAACTTTGTACAGTCACCTGCTCATTCACTGTCCTCTTTAAAAGACTTCATCTTCCATCATATATATTATGGGGAGCTTTGCATAGGCTCCTATTTTAGGATTTAAAAACATTTATTTTATTTTATTTAAAATATATATGTGCATGTGTGTATGTATGTGGACATGTGTACTAGGGTGCAGGTGCCCATGGAGGGCAGAGGTAATAGATACCCCAGAGCTGGAGTTACAGACAGTGGTGAACTGTCTGATGTGGGTGCTGGGAACTGAACTCAGTATGCATTCTTAACTGGTAAACCATTTCCAGCCCTGTTTTTGGATTTTAGTCTTGCTTTTGACGATTAAATCTTTACTTCATTCTTTACTTCTTATATATGTTCTTCAGGCACTGTTTGATTCAAAGCTGGAACATGTCCATTCAGTCTTTCTATGCAAGTATATTTTTATTATCAGTGTATTATGTATACAGACTTACTGAGGTTTTGAAATAATGGAGTAGTGGTAGATTACAGAATAGCATAGTACAAACCTCTGGGATAGAAACATCATTCACCTATATTTTGCTATTGACCATTTCTACAATAAGGACTCTTTCACAGGCTATATTTCCCTACTAGGATCTCTGTTCCCCAGCCCCACACCATTTACCATTTCTCTTCTGAAATGAACTGAAAAAAAACACAAATTTTATTTCATTTTATTTTGCACTGTGATTCAGTTCACTTTCTTCAGTTTTCTCTTTCAAAACGATTACTTGTGGATTTTGTTTTTCACATTCAAAGATATAAAATAAAACATGTGATCATGATGCATTATTTTAATATTGGTATAGGGTACCAATTGCCAATATTTTACTTAGATTTTTTTGTATCTGTCTTCATAAATGAAGTTGGAACATCTTTATTCAGCTTGAGTACCAAAGAACATGAATCAAGATGAATCTGTTTACCATTTACGCTCTGAAATTTTAAAAATAAAATTGCAATTTTCTCATCTTCAATATGGAAACACCTGGAGATTTATTACTGATGACCTTTTCCATTTTTTCTTGGTTACTCATCCACTTAACCCTCCGACTTTGATTATAATTTACATTTAGCTAGTTTTATGTTTCTAAAAGAGTGGTTCTCTACCTTTCTAATACTGCAACCCTTTAACACAGTTCCTCGTGTTGTGGTGACCCCCAACCATACAATTATTTTTGTTGCTACTTCATAACTGTAATTTTGCCACTGTTATGAATCATAACATAAATACCTGTGTTTTCCAATGGTCTTAGGTGACCCCTGTGAAAGGGTTGTTTGACCCCCAAAGGGGTTGCAACCCACAATTTGAGGACCTCTGATCTAGACTATCTAGATTCTCCAGCCTCTTGGTAGAGAACAGTCTAACAGTTCCCTCTTCTCCGGCCTTACCTGTAACAACCAGGGAGTCTGTATCTATGCTCTTCCAATAAAGACTAAACAGCCTTGAGGGTTGGCTTTTTTTTGGTTTTAGTTTTGGATGTTTATTTTGTAGTTCCCAGAAAATGCTTCAATCCTTTGTTTCCTGGTTGGTTTTGTCAAGTTGATACAAGCACAGACATATCTGGAAGAGGAAATCAGAGTTGAGAAAATGTCTCCACAAGATTGGCCTGTACACAAGCCTCTAGACTGATTTCTTGATTAATGATTGATATGAGAAGGGCCCAGCTCACACTGGTGCCGCCCTTGGGTAGGTGGTCCTAGATGTAAGAAAGCAGGCAGAACACGTTATGGGAAACAAGCCAGTAAGCAGTGTTCTTCCATGGCATCTGCTTCAGCTTCTGCCTGGGAGTTCCTGCTCTGACTTCCCCCATTGATCAAGTGTGATCAAAGAGGTATGAGATAAACCCTTTCCTCCCTAAGTTGCATTTGGTCACGGTGTTTTATTACCATAGTAGAAATCCTAACTATGATACTTTGTCATCTTTGTTCAGTGACCTCATCCCATCTTTATCAAATATCAGTTTCTGTCATCACTATTCTGTGCTATGCTGTTGTGCAAATCACCTGTCCTTGGATGGGGACAGGGCAAAAAACTGGATGAGTAGAATGGCTCACTGGGTAAAGGAGCTTGCTTCCAAGTTGTCCCAAGTTGATGACCCAAGTTTTATTCTTGGAAGTCACATGGTGGAAGGAGAGAACCTATTTCCAACAGGTTACTCTCTGTCCTACACACACACACACACACAATAAAACATAATAAACTGCATGTGTATGGACACACTGGTACAGGTACTCAGGAAGGCAGGAAGAGAGCATCAGATCCCTAAAAGCTGGAGTTAAAGGCATTTATGAGAGGCCTCATGCAGATGCTGGGAACCAAACTTGGGTCCCTGAAAGAGCAGGAAGCAGTCTTAGCCACTGATCTGTTTCTTTCTGGCCTCTTATCATTTTCCTGACCTCTGGATATTCAAAATGAAACACGAATACCTGAAGATTCAAAGTTAACATCTACGTATGAAAGAAAACATGCAACCTTTGTCTTCCTGGGTCTGGCTAACCTCACTAGGGGTGACTGATTCCAGCTCCATCTATTTACTTGCAAATTTCATAATTTCACTTTTCTAAATAATATTCCATTGTGTAAATGGGCCACATTTTCCTTATCCATTCATCAGTTGATGTTCATCTAGGCTGTTTCCATTTCTGGCTGTTAGGAGTAGAGCAGCAATGAACATGGGTCCGTAGGTATCTCTGTGGTAAGATGTAGGGTCATTTGGGTATATACCCAATGTGGTGGAGCTGGATCCTGTGGTAGATGGATTCTGAGCTTTTGGAACCTCCACGCTGATTTCCGTAGTGGCCGCATGAGTTTGCACTCCCACCAGCTGTGCGTGAGTGTTACCCTTTCCCTGCAGCCACATCAGCAGTTGTCTTTCTGTCTTAGGCGTTCTGATGAGAGTAAGGTGAAACATCACAACTCTTTTAACTTGCATTTCCCGCAGGGCTAAGGACGCTGAACATTTTTTCAAAACAGGATTTAATTGACTTATTGAGTTTTTCATTTCCAGCAGTGTTTCAGCTTAGGTTTTCTTAAAAATGTCACTTTGTCTTCATGTCTTGGATTAACTTTATTTCTTTAATCTCTTTGTCTTTGACCATAATTATAATCATATTCTTTTTTAATTCTTTATCTGGAAGTTGTTTGGGGTCATTTTCATTTGAGGCCATTACTATGGGTTTTGTATTTTTTTTAAGAGTGATATGTTATTTAGGTTTTTGTTTTGTCTTTTTTTTGTGTTAGGATTTACACATCTAGAATTAGTTTGTTGACTGATACTTTCCTTCTTTTTTGTGCAAGCCGCCTTTGTTCTTTGAGCAGAGGTATTTACAATATCCTGGTGGAAGCTAATTCATAGCAGGGTTGGGATGGCTGTTTCCTCTGATTGTCTGGTATTTTGGGATACAGCTGCCATCCAGATCTTCTGTGTCTCTTCTGCAGTCTGGTGCCTTAAGCAGTTTGGTCAAGGAGCCTGGAACCAGTTTTTTCTGGCACCGTGGACTGGTCTTGGGTCTCAAAGCAAGATAGGGCAACTAGAGAATCCCAGTTGAGCAGCAGACAGGGATCTGGGTCCCCAAGTCATATGTGGTGGCTAGAGGGTCCCAGGTAAAGAGCAGGCTGGGATTTCTTGAGTTCCAGAGAGAAGGAGATAAGCCAGAAGGAGGTTGTGGGTCCTGGCAAGCAGGTGCAAGACTTGTACAACCCAAATTGGGGGTGGGGCAGTCAGGGAGGAGACTCGGGTAACCTAAGTGAGTTCACACCATTTGTGTTGGCTAGAGAGTTTGTAGTTAAATACTTTGAATAGTTAATACAGTTACATCAATCTCTGTCTATACATATATGGATATACATGTGTTAATGCACATTCAAATAAATAGATACAGAGTATAATAAAAGTATCCTTAGCCTTTTATTCAATTCAAAGGGTATACATAGTATTCGGTAATGTAACTGAAGTAACTTTAGTTCTCTGAAACTTTTTCACCTGTAAATTTGTTATAGCAATGACTACATTATAGAGTCATTATGGTTATCAGAAGTCAAATGTATGGAAACAATTCACCTTTACTAGAAACTAAAATTTTAGAGTTTTTTCTTTTCAGTATTTGATTTCCTTTCCCATTCCTTTTTGGTAGATTTCAGGCTGAATTAAGCTAGACAAGAAAGGGTTTGTTTAAAGAGAGAAGGGGGGAAGTAGAGAGTTGGACAACTTTAATAATGGGGTTTGTATCCCTTAAAAGCATTATTTCTGAAGACCTCAAATTCATCAGTTTCCAGTAAGAGAAGAATACTTGATTAGGGCAACCAAGTTTGATAACTTCTGTGTTTAACATCCCAAGTCATAAACTTGAGGAAGTTCCAGTTTATACATCTTGAGATCTTAACTGATAGAAGAATCAACAAAAGGACATGTTGAAAGACAAGTTCAAAGAGGGAAATAACCAGTACAAAGAAATGAAATGATGAGTAATGAGTCGATAAGAGTCAGCTTTGGGAAACATAACCCTATACTACTAGGACTATCCCTAGGACTCTAAGAGGAACTGGTCATTTTTATGAGGAAGACTGTGCTGGTTTGAAAGAAAATGGCCCCCGAGGGGAGTGGCACTATTAGGAGGTGTGACTTTGTTGAAGGAAGTGTGTCATTGTAGAGGTGGGCTTTGAGGTCTCATATATGCTCAAGCCACGCCCAGTGTTTCAGACCACTTTCTGTTGCCCATGAGTCAAGATATAAGAACTCTCAGCTCCTACTCTAGCACCAAGTCTGCCTACACACCACCATGCTCCTTGTCATGATGATAATGGACTGAACCTCTGAAACTGTCAGCCACCCCAATTAAATGTTTTCTTTTGTAAGAGTTGCCATGGTCATGTTATCTCTTCACAGTGATAGAAACCCTAAGACAATGACATACTTTTTACTGCAGTGCTTAGCAAGTGGAAGAAAGAATAACAGGATTTTAACCAAAGTACTCAGAGATTCAGGAGTGTGCTACAGTGCCTGCAGATAATTGAATTCTGTTTGCCCTTACTACAGCCATCTCTCCCGAGTGGCACAAAGTAAAGTAGATAGAGACAAATTTCAACACTATGGCAAAGGTCTATTTTTAAAAAATCACTCCAGATGCCAGATAATTGCTCCATAACTCTATGACTGTGCTGCCCACTAACTACTCACTAGTAACACATGGCTACTGAGCACATGAAATAAGACTGATTTGAATCCCAGTTGAGTAGTATGACCCAATCTTGATCTATCATGACCAAAATTGGATTATGTCTGTGACTTCTATTCAGAGAGAGTATGGGAAAGAATGTGAAAGAACTGTTCTAGGAACTGGAAAGACAGCCTAGTAGGTGAGAGCATGTACTGTTTGCACCCATGCTAGGCAGCTCACAACCATCTATATCTTCAGCTCCAGAGGATTCAATACTCTCTTCCAGACTCTGTATGCACTTGCACTTACAAAAACATACGTACCCCTCCATACACTCACATATATTATTTGTATATACATATGTATATATATATATATACACTTTGATAATATAAAATTAATCTTTTTTAAAAGGAAAAGAAAAAAGAAAGAAAAAGAAAATAAAGAATTGTTCCAGAAGACTTATACCTGGAAATGATGATAAAAATAATTTATGGTGATTCAATAATTCTGAAACCAGGAATATTGGTCTGAAATAGCTACTAATGACTTTACCTTTAGAGTGTTACCATGTTCATAATTCTGATCATTTAGTTCCAAGTTACAAGAGAATGACAAATGGGCTATGTCAGAAGGAACTAAAAAGGTAAAGGAAGACTATAGACAGAGTGATGATAGAGACAGTATAAATGAATTTATCATGGAGTGAAATAGGGATTACAAAGGTTCAGCTGTCAGTAACTATCAGGAAAATGTTATGTGTAAGGTAACATTAAGAGGTATTAGATTCATTCAAAGTTTTCTGCCTATATTAATATGACAATACTATTTTTGTAATTTTTCTGTTGTTGTGCAATATTACAGGATTTATGTGTATATGGCACTGAGAATTGAATCCAGTCTTTGCAACAGTAAGCAAGAGCTATAGTCTCAGCACCAACATGAACTGATTTTCATTGAGGACTTTGTCTTTATATTTAGAAGACATATTGGTCCAGAGTTTTCTTGTGTTGTCTTTGGTTTGGGTGTCAGAATAACACTTGCCTCAGAATGGATTAGAAGGTTTTCATTCTCTTATTTTTGGAAGTGTTTAAGAAGCATTGGATGTAGAAATCCATAATGAAAACTAACTGGTTCTGAACTATTTTCGATTTGGGGTTTTTTTCTTGTTATATATCCAATAAGGTTTTCTATCTCCATTCTTTCTTATGTTCGAATTGGTACCTTGTGTTTTTGAGGTATTCCCCCCTCATGTAGGTTCTGTAATTTCCGGTATGTGGTTGTTTAGAGTACTCTCCTATAATCAATCATCTTTGTCATTAAGCTCAGCAGTAATAGCCCTCCTTTCCATTCTTATTTAAATGATTGTGTTTGTGCTATTGGGGATTAATTTAAATGTTGTTTTTTTTTATTAAGGGACGTTTTTTAATTCATTTTACATACCAACCACAGATCCGCCTCTCTTCCCTCCTCCCGCCCCTCAGCCTTCCACCTCCCCCCCACCCGGCAACCCACCCCTCATTTCCTCCTCCAACAAGGTAAGGCCTCCCATGGGGAATCAGCAGAGCCTGGTACACTCACTTGAGGCAGGTCTAAGCCCCTCCCCCTGCATCAAGACTGTGCGAGGTGTCCCATTATAGGTAGTGGGCTCCAAAAAGCCAGCTCATGCACCAGGGATGGATCCTGATCCTACTGCCTGGGGGGCCCTTAAGCAGATCAAGCTACACAACTGTCTCGCTTATGCAGAAGGCCTAGTCCTTCCCATGGAGGCTCCACAGCTGTTGGTCTAAAGTTTATGAGTTCCTACTAGCTTAGTTCAGTTGTCTCTGTAGGTTTCCCTATCATGATTTTGATGCCCCTTGCTCATAGAATCCCTCTTCCCTGTCTTCAACTGGACTCCTGGAGCTCAGCCTGATGCTTGGCTGTGGATTTCTGCATCTGCTTTCATCACTTACTGGCTCATGTTTGTCCTTCTGAGTCTGGGTTACCTCACTCAGAATGATATTTTCTAGTTCCATCCATTTGCCTGCAAATTTCATGATGTCATTGTTTTTTACTGCTGAGTAATACTCCATTGTGTATATGTGCCACATTTTATTTATCCCTTCTTCAGTTGAAGGGCATCTAGGTTGTTTCCATGTTCTGGCTATTACAAATAATGCAGCTACAAACATAGTTGAGCATGTGTCCTTGTGGTATGATTGGGCATCCTTTGGGTATATGCCCAAGAACGGTATCGTTGGGTCTTATATGCATTCTTTCTTCATCAGTACAGACAAATGTTTGTCATTTTAGTTCATGCTTAGTTTTATTAATTCCGTTGTTTTCTATCCTTGATTAATTTCTGCTATCATCTTTATTTTTGTCCTGTCTGTAGTAATCTAGTTTGATCATATTTTATCTATTATTTTACAATAGAAGGTGAGATTGTAAATTTGAGATCTTTATCATTTATTTCTTTGAACTAGCACATAAATGTATATATGTATGAATGTTATGATATCTTAATACAGTGTGCATTTTATACTTTTTAATCACTATAAATGTGTCTGTCTTCTCAAATAATCATTATTTCTTTATTGTAAAATCACTATAAGTTTTTTCTTAAGCTTTTTTGAAACAAGAGTATATTATCATTGTCTATAGTCTCTTCCTTATGCAATGGAACGCCACAATTCGCTTTTCTTGTCTAACTATAGCATAGGACCCACTAGCAATCTTTCCCCAGCCTTCCCAGCCTTCTTAGTCTTCTGTCTTCCCCTGCTCTGGTAACTACTAATCATAAGTTAAGATTCTTACGAAATCGGCTATTTTCTATTGTACATATATATGAGATGAAACAATTAGTTGTCTTTATGTGCCTGACTAATTTTACTTAACATAATGATCTACAGTTCCATCTATATTGTCACAAATGACAGGATTTCATTTTTTTTTTTTTTGGTGTTTTCGAGACAGGGTTTCTCTGTGTAGCTTTGCGCCTTTCCTGGAACTCGCTTGGGAGACCAGGCTGGCCTCGAACTCACAGAGATCCGCCTGCCTCTGCCTCCCGAGTGCTGGGATTAAAGGCGTGCGCCACCACCACCGCCCGGCTAGGATTTCATTATTAATGAAATCTTTGCTGTTGCTGAATAGATTTCCAGTGGGTTTATGTATAACATTTTTTTTATCCATTTCATCAGTTGATGAACTTTAGGCTTATTCCATTTTGTGGCTATTGTGAATAGCACTACAATCAATATAAGTGTGAAGATGTTTTTTGACATGTTGTTGTCATTTATTTGTTTGTTTATTTATTTATTTATTTTCTGTGAAAGGGCCTCATGTTGTCAAGCTGGCCTCAAACTTGCTTTATAGCTGAAGATGGTCTTGAACCCTAGTCCCCTGCTTCCACCTTCCAAGTGGTTAGATTAGAGACATGTACAATAACACTCAGTACCATTGATTTCTATTTGGATATATACACACCAGTACTCAGATTGATAAATAATGATAGTCTCCTTTTCATTCTTTGAGAAAATGGTTTTTATAAATGGTAGTACTGGTTTATATTCCCTGCAACTGGGTGTAAGTTTTCCATTTTCTTCCCATCATTGGCAGTACTTGTTACTTTAAAAAAATAATATCCAATCTAAGAGCTTTATTAAGGTTTGTTGATAGACAACTTGAAATGAGTTGCAAATTGTTTTTGAGACTACTGCACTGTTTTCCATTCTTCACACCAGTTAACGAGCTTTTTCTGTCATACCATTGCTGGCATGTGTCCGGATACATTTTATTATAGCCGCACTAGTGTATGAGAAGTAGCAGCTCATCATGGCTTTGATTTTCGTTTCCCTAATGACTAATTATCTTTGGCATATTTTTATGCATTTATGGCTTATTTTGAGCATTATCTATTCAAGCCTGTGTAATTGAGGTTTTGCTCTTTATATAACCTGGACACTGAAACTTTTTGAGATATATGATTTACTAGAAATTATCTTTCCACTGTCTTGACCTTGTCCTTTGAAGAAAAACCTTTTAAACAATTTTGAAGAAGTTAATTTATTTATTTCTTTTGTTAGCTTGTAATCTAGCAGTCATTAAGAAACAATACCTAATCCGATGTCATGGAGATAAACCACATTTTATTTTAAGTATTCAGAATTTTCACCCATAAACTGAGTTCCTTGATCTCACTCTTTGGATTGTTTTTGCATGTGCTATTAAACATAGGTATGCCTCCATTTTATGAATGTATATGCCTAATTACACAAGCACCATCTTTTGGAAATTTCTTTCTTCACTGAATTTTCTTACCACTGTTGTGCAAAACAGTTGCTCAAAAATATAGATTTCTGGGTGAATTATTCTTTCTAATCCATTTCTCTGTTTATCTTTTGCGCTATTCAGGGTTTCCTAGCGGAATAGAACCAATGGCATGTGTGTGTGTGTGTGTGTGTGTGTGTGTATATATATATATATATATATATATATATATATGAATTTATTAAGTCAGCTTTAAAATAAAAACAATACCAGAGTCTTTCCTGAGAGCTAAGAACTCAAAAGTCATTTGGTCCTTGAGGCTGGGTGCTCAGCAGTCAGAATGCCTCACAGTGGTTGTCCCTTACTTAGGGAGTGGGGACTGACAATGAGTAGTTGTTCAATCCACAAGGCTGGGTCTAAGAAGTCCCAGTCTGGCGCCAGAAGTCTGGAAGTTGCCTGGACTATTGCTGATTCTAAGTCCATAAAGAAAGCTTGGGAAGGTTGGTTCTGCTATCAGCTAAGAAATCATCATCAGCAGAAGCAACAGCAGCAACCGAGTCAATTAACTCAGCAGCAAGAGGGAAGGCCAAGAAAGCAGACCCTTTTGTCTGAACTTCTATTAAAAGGTGCTGCCTGCAATCTGGGGTGAGCCTTCCCATAGCAATCAAAGCAACCAGAACACTTCTTCAAATTAGGCTCCCTACTGGGGGATTCCAGTTGACATTAAAAAATATATAGTATCTTTATACCAACATGGAACAATTTTATAATTGTAGTTGCATAGTAACTTTTGAAAACAGGAAGTGTTTTTTTTAAATGCTCTTTTTCATGATTACTCTGGCTATTCTGGGTCCATTGCATGTTTTATGAATATTAAGATTAATGGGCAGTCTATGATGTTAATAGTGATTTATTCAATTAAGAGAGTATTTCCATCTTATATTTTATAATAAATGAAACATGAGGATCTTTCTGTTTATTTATGCATTCCTTAATTCCTTCCAGTGCAGCTTGTCACTTTCTGGTAACCATCATTTTATCCTTAACTTCTATACAACTAGATTTCTTTTTACCATACAGTTGAAATCATGTAGTATTTGTCTCCTGTGCTTTGCTTACTTCACTGAATACAATCATCTCCAATGTCATCCACGTTGTTGCAGAAAGAACTTTACTCTTTTTAACCGGGTAGTATTCCATTGTGTACACACCAATGATGTGTACTGATGAATACTCTTTAAATAAACATGTGAGTGCAGATGTTTCCTTGATGTTCTGACTTTGTTTACTTTAGATGTATACCCACCCAGTAGCATAACATATGGCAGATCCGTTTTTTTCTTTATTTTTATTAAGAAAAATTTTTTATTCATTTTTTACATATCAAAGATCCCCTTCTTCCCTCCTCCCATCCCCCAGCCTCCCCCTCCCAACCTACTCCCTATTTCCTCCTACAAGATGGTAAGGCCTCCCATGGGGAGGTACATTTAATAGAGGCAGGTTCAAGCCCCTCCACCTGCCCCAAGTCTGTGCGAGGTGTCCCATCATAGAAGTGGGCTCCAAAAGGCCTTCTCATACACCAGGAATGGACTCTGATCCTACCTGAACTGGCTTACCCCAGTAATCAGATCAGTGGGTACCCTAACTGTCAGATGCAGAGATCC
The DNA here is from genome assembly GCA_902168325.1 of Peromyscus nudipes. Lineage (NCBI taxonomy): Eukaryota > Metazoa > Chordata > Mammalia > Rodentia > Cricetidae > Peromyscus > Peromyscus nudipes. The sequence continues at coordinate 16,406 of CABHPH010064537.1, forward strand.
ACAGCCAAACACCAGGCTGAGCTCCAGGAGTCCAGTCAAAGAGAGAGAACAGGGATTCTATGAGCAAGGAGGGTCAAGATCATGATGGGGAAACCTACAGAGACAACCAAACCAAACTAGTGGGAACTCATGAACTTTAGATCAACAGCTGTGGAACCTGCATGGGACTGAACTAGGCAAATCCATTTTTATAAGAAAACTCCACACAGCTTTCAGTGATAACTGAACCAATTTATATTCCCAACAGTGTATGAGTTCCATTCCCAAATCCTCCTTAGTACCCCTTCCTATCTTTTCTACAATAGCATTTGTACTATAGTAAGATGATACTGTGATTTTGATTCATATTTTCCCTGTGACAAGCATGCTGAGTCTCTTCTCATGTCACTGGTGCCCATTTGTGTGTCTTCTTATTGGAAATGTCCATTTAGGTTTGTTTCTGGAACATTCTTAATTTAGATGATTTTGCATTTGTTTGCCTTTTTGGTATGCCATTACTGAATGCCATTACTGATCCATATGTATTTTGAATATTAATGTCATTTTAGGTGAATGATTGGCAAATAACGTCTCTCATTCTTTAGGTAGCTTTTCCATTTTGTTGATTATTTTCTTAGGTGTGTAAAAGCATTTTAGTTTGATGTAATCCCATTTCTTTATTTGCTCTTGTTTTTTTCAAAGAGCTCCTGTGCATTTGAATTTTGTCCAAAACATCCTTGCCCATCTCATTGCCATTAATTTTCTTCTAAAAGTTTTGTAGCTTCACTTCTTATACCAAGTCATGAATCCATTTTTGTTGACTTTATTGGAGTTGAATCTAGTTTTTATTCTTCTGCCTGTAATGACCTCATTTCCATGCACCATTTATTGAAAATAATATTCCTTATTTAAAGCATATCTTTAGCATATTTGTCAAAGAGCAGTTGGGTATAGATTTTTGCCTTTTGTTTCTAGGCTGTATATCTTCTTGCATTGGCTATGTGTCTTTTTTCATGAGTGCTAGCACCGTGTTGTTTCAGCTAGAACAACTTTTTAGTATATTCCAAGGCCAGGAATTAGAGTGCTTCCAGACTCATTGTTCTTCTGCGAGATGTATTCGGCTTTTTGGAGTTTTCTATTTTTAGAACATTTTTCTAGTTCTATGAAAAACTACCAAGTGTTTTACAGATCACTGTGGTAGTGTGGATACCTTGATAACGTTAATTTTTTCAGTGTGTGCCCTCTTCAGTTAGGGCTCTTATTTTATGGCTAGTATACGGTAAACTGGGGTTGTTCTAATAATACCTATTTAAGAGAATTATATATAGGAATGTACTGATGCTTGTATGCTGTTTTCCTTTTATTGAAAATAGATTTTTTTCTCACATAATATATCTTGATTACAATTTCCCCTCCTTCAACTCCTTCCAGACCCTCCCATCCAGACCCACCCCCTTTCTGTCTCTCATTAGAAAACAAACAGGCTTCTTAGTGATAATAATAAAATGAAATAAGATAAAACAAAAACTAACACATTAGAATAGGACAAAACAAACAGAAGGGAAGAACCCAAGAAAAGGTACAAGAAACATATAGCCTGAAACACACTCATTTGCACATTCAGGAATCCCATAAAAACAAAAACCTGGAAGCCATAATATAAAAGCAAAGGACCTGAAGGTTAAAATGAGAGAAAAAATTAAAAATGTATATAAATAAAATTAAATTAAAAAATAAGACAAGAAAAAAATCCCTGAAGAGGAACCTGCGAAGATACAACTGAGTTGATTGTCTGCTGGCCATCCACTGCTGGGCATGCAGTCTACCCTTAAGAGTAGTTCGTTTCCCAGTGAGACTTCCTTGAAGAAAACTAAATTTTCATTTGCAAGTGGCTATCAATTGGAGATTGCATCTGCATTAGGAATGGAAGCATGCGTCTACTTCTTTCAGCTCTAGGTCACTACCTGGTGCAGACTTGTGCAGACCCTGTGAATGTGCCTTAGTCTCGGTGAGTTCATATGAGCTTTGCTCAGTTGACTCAGAGGGCCTTTCCGGGAGTTCTCCATCTCCTCTGGCTCTCACACTCTTTCTGTCTCCTCTTCCACAGTATTCCCTGAACCCTGAGGGAAGGGTTTGAAGGAAACATCCAGTTTAGGACTGAATGTTCCAAGATCTCTCCCTCTCTGCATGTTATCTGGCAGTGGGTCTCTGTATTTGTTCCCGTCTGCTATAGGAGTAAGGTTCTCTGATGATGGCTGAGCAAGGCATTGATCTATGAGTATAGCAGAGTGTCATTATGAGTCATTTTATTGTTACACTCTTTTAGTAGAACAGTAGTATTTGGTTTTACTCTAGGTCCCTGGGCTATCTAGTCTCAGCTTCTTGGTTACCCAAGTAGCATCAGGTATGGGTTCCATCTTTTGGAGTGGACCTTAAGCAAATCAGATATTGGTTGGTTACTTTGTGCCACCATTGAACTAGCATATCCTGCAGGCAGGGCATCATTATAGATCAAAGAGTTTGTGGCTGGCTTGGTGTTTGTATTTTTCCTTCCGTAGCCTGCACAGTACATTCCTATACCAAAGAAACTAGCACGTAAGGATGCAGGCTCTATGTGGGCACCAGCCCTACTTCTCCATGTTCAATGAGTTCTGTGGGTTTTGTCTTCAGCAATTAGGGCTGTGTCATCAGGGAGTTCCCATTGGACCCCTTTGACCTACAACACAATTAGATGTAATCCATTCCTGGTACTGAGCTTCCTTTGGTAACAAGAGATGTCTAGTTGGGGCTCTGTCTCCTCTATTTCATTTTGATCACCTTCATATGTGTATATATTTTAACAAATTTCTAAGGTATTAGGTTTCCATATTACCCCTTAAATAGCCCTGAATTTTAGATCTCTCCTCATATTCCCTCCTTCATCTTCCCCTCTTCACTAGTCTTCCTCACTTGATCCCCTCCCACCCAATCCATCCACAACTATCTATTTTATTTCACTTTCTTGCAGAGATCTATCTGATCCCCGCACCCCCAATACCTTATTCTATATATATAATCTCTGTAGTTCCACAGATTATAGCTTGGTTATCATTGACTTAACAGCTAATATCCACACATAAGTGAATATGTGCCATATTTGTCTTTCTGTGTTTCTGTGTCTGGATTATCTCACTCAGGATGATTTTTTTCTAGTTCCATCCATTTACCAATAAACTTATTTTTTTGGTTGTGGTGGTTTTTCAAGACAGGGTTTCTCTGTGTAGCCTTGGCTGTCCTGGAACTCACTCTGTAGACCGAGCTGGATTTGAACTCTCACAGAGATCCACCTGCCTCTGCCTCCTGAGTGCTGGGATTAAAGATGTGTGCCACCGATGCCTTGCTCAGCCTTGATGGGGGGGGTGCTTGGGACTGCCTCAACTGCTCAACTGAATGTACCAGGCTTTGTTGACTCCCCATTGGAGGTCTTACCCTTTTGGAGAAGTGTATGTGGGGTGTATGGGGCGAGAGGCAAGCAGGGGAATGGGAGGAGGCATGGGAGGGGGAACTGTGGTTGGTATGTAAAATTGAAAAAAATTTAAATAAATAAAAAAGAAAAAATAGATGTGTGCCACCACATCTGGCTATGGTATTGTTTTTTTAACAGTAATATTCCACTGTATAAATGTACCACATTTTTATCCATTCTTCTGTTGAGGGACATCTAGGCTGTTTCCAATTTCTGTGTATTATGAATAGAACAGCAATGAACATAATTGAGCAACTGCCCCTGAAGTAGGATGAAGCATCCTTTGGGTATATGTTCAAGAGTGGTATAGCTGGATCTTGAGGTATATTGATTCCAACTTCCTAAGGAATAGCCACGCTGATTTCCACAGTGGCTGTACAAGCTTACACCCCCATCAGCAGTGGATGAGTGTTCCCTTTATTCCACATCCTCACCCGTATGAGTTGTCTTTTGTTTTATCGATCTTAGCCATTCTGAAGAGTGAATTGTTCAGTTTCCATGAGTTCATAAGCTTTCTGTTGTTTCTGTTGTTGTTGATATCCAGCTTTAATCCATGATGGTCTGGCAGGATGCAGGGTGTTATTTCAATTTTCTTGTATCTGCTGAGACTTGCTTTTTGTCTGAGTATGTGGTCAATTTTGGAGAAAGTTCCATGAGGTACTAAGAAGAAGGTATATTCTTCTGTGTTTCGGTGAAATGTTCTGTAAATATCTGTTAGGTCCATTTGGTTTATAACATCTGTTAGATCCAGCATTTCTCTGTTTAGTTTTTTCTGGATGACCTGCCCATTGGCGAGAGTGCGGTATTGAAGTCTCCCACTATTGGTGTGTGAGGGTCAATGTGTGATATCAGGTGTAGTAGTGTTTCTTTTACAAACTTGGGTGCCCTTGTATTTGGTTCATAGATGTTAAGAATTGCAGTGTCCTCTTGGTGGATTTTTCCTTTGATGAGTATGTAGTGTCCTTCCCTATCTCTTCTGATTAGTTTTGGTTTGAGGTCTATTTTGTCAAATATTCTATTAGGCTGTGTCTTTTTCCTGGGGAATTTAAACCAGTGATGTTTAGACATATGAGCAGTGTTTGTTCATTCTTGTTATTTTGTTGTGGTGGTGTTTGTGTGTGTTTCCCCTCTTTGCATTTGCTGGTTTGGGATTGTTTGTACCTTGTGCTTTCTTGGGTGTGCCTAACCCTTTGAGGTTGGAGTTTTCCTAACACCTTCTGTAGGGCTGGGTTTGTCGAAAGCTATTGCTTTAATTTAGTGTCATCATGGAATGTCTTATTTTCTCCATCTATACTGATTGAAAGTTTCTCTAGGTGTAGTAGTCTGGGCAGGCATCTGTGGTCTCTTAGAGCCTGAAGTACATTTGTCCTGGTCCTTTTGGCTTTTAGAGTCTTCATTGAGAAGTCAGGTGTTAGTCTAATGGATCTGCTCTTAAATGTTACTTGGTCTTTCCTTGCAGCTTTTAATATCCTTTTTTGTTCTGTATGTTTAGTGTTTTGATTATTATGTGCTGAGGGGACTTTCTTTCCTATTCCAATCTATTTGGTGTTCTGTAAGATTCTTGTACCTGTATAGGCATCTCCTTCTTTGGGTTAGGAAATTTTCTTCTGTGATCTTGTTGGAAATATTTTCTATGCCTTGACCTAGGTTTCTTCTCTTCCTCTCTTCCTGAAATAGACCATTTTAAAAGGAATTTAGAGATGGAATTAAAAGGAGAGCCAGACCCAAGAAAAAGAAATCATAAAATGAAAACTTTAGCCTGTTTTGAGATGAAGATAATTTTGTAAAAACTCAGAACAAGATACTATGAGTATAGCAGAATATTGTTAGGAGTCATTGAGACACTGTCATAGATCAGTGTCTTGTTCAGCCATCATCAGAGAAGCTTGTCCCTGCAGTTGACAGGCACAGATACAGAGACCATTCTTTTCTTTCTTTCTTTCTTTCTTTCTTTCTTTCTTTCTTTCTTTCTTTCTTTCTTCCTTTCTTTCTTTCTTTCTTCTTTTTTTAAATCTTTTTTTAAAAATTTTATTAATTTTTTTCATTTGTTTTACATACTGACCACAGTTTCCCCTCCCTCCTCTCCTCCTGTTCTCTCCCTCCTCCCCCTTCCATCTACCACCCCCCTATCCACTTCTCCTCCGTTCAGAAAGGGGCAGGCCTCCCACAGATATCAACAAAGCATGGCACATCAAGTTGAGGCAGGACCAAGCTCCTCCCCCTGCATCAAGGCTGGGCAAGACAACCCAGCATGGAGAATAGGTTCCCAAAAGCCAGCTCATGTACCAGGGACAGATCCTGGTCCAACTGCTAGGAGCACCACATACAGGCCAAGCTACACAACTGTCACCCACATGCAGAGGGCCTAGGTCGGTCACATGCAGGCTCCCTAGCTGTCAGTTTAGAGTCCTTGAGCTCCCATGAGCTCAGGTCAGATGTCTCTGTGGGTTCCCCTGCATACCCTCCACCCCCTGGCAGAGACCATTCTTAACACAACATGATTGACACATGTGAACTCACAGAGACTGTGGCAGCATGCATATTGCCTGCATAGGTCTAAGCCAAGTTGAGCTACAGTGCTGAGAGAGGAAATGGACACAAGCCCGCATCCCTAACCCAGAAGCTATCTTCAATTGATACCTACTGACACGGGAAAAATGTGTTTCCTCCAGTGGAGTCTCACTATGTATACAAACCACACTTGGAGCCGGGCCCATGCCCAGCAGTATATAGCCACCAAAAAACAAACTCAAGGATATTTCAGTTGTTTTGTTTTTTGTTTTTATTTTGTGTTGTGTTGTATTTTTTATTCTGTTTTTGTCTTGTCTCACAATGCTTTCTCTAGGCAGTTGGGGTTTTTTGTTTGTTTGTTTTTTTAAAAAACTTACAGGTCTTTTGCTATATTATGGTTTCTAATTTTGGTTTTATGGATTTTCTTTGTATGTGAATGTGTGTCTAGCATCTGTGTTTCTTGTGCTTTTTTCTTTGGCTTTTTTTTCTTCTGTTTATATATTTTGTCTTGTACTGGTTTATTTGTTTCTGTTTTATCTTATTATTATTTTTTAGATGTTTGTTTTCTAATGAGAGAGAAAGTAAGACTGTGGATTTGGGTGGGTAGGGAGGATCTGAGTGGGGTTGGAGAAGGGGGAACCATAATCAGAATGTATTGCATGAAAAAATTATTTTCAATAAAAAGGGGAAATTTTTAAATTATATATTAAAATATGAAAAAGAATCTAAGAGACAAAACAAAGAAATCAGAGCAATCATAAGTCAAGTGTCCTCTCTGGATAGGTAAAAGGAATGACTTTCTCTAAAGCTTACAGGGTGAAGAATGGATGAAAATATTTTCAGTGCAGAGAGTAAGGGTTAGGAACTGTGGGCGTGTGATGTTGGCTGCGTACCTTTACAACATAATTTTATAAACATGGGAACATTTAATGCTGATTATGCCCTATTTAATGATGAAAATGAAAACAATCATTCCAAATTAAGGATAGGAATTATCATATACCCAAAATGATATGACAAAGCCATATAAAGTAATTTATAAAATATTTTTTGAATGAACTTGAGTAATGGCATTGTAAAAAATTTTAACATTAGAAAAATAGGTGCTTTATGATACTCTCCTATAAATTAACTGAAAACTAGTGGCTATTAATGTATTCCAGACCTATAAATGATTTGTGTTGATATTTTTCTTTTATAGATTTCCACATTTCATACAAATCTGATACATTACTTATAAAATCAAAGAAAATACTTTTTAAAAAAAAAAAAAAACCCAAAGCAGTTCCTGTGTTTCTTTGCTTTTCTGGCTTAATTCCTGCCAGAGGCCTGCCAGTTGCTATTCCAGCCTCTCACGCTGCTTCTCTGCAGAAAAGAACAGATGTTCTTAAAGCCAGGGCTTATTCAAGATTCAGAAAGGTAAGCTGTCTGCTGCCATTGCTCCTTTGTACCCTTATCCGCAGTCTGACGCTAATAGGATTGTATAGAAGAAAAGATGGTGCTCACCTCCTACCGCTCTTACACACAAGCTCTATAGAGCTCTTTCTCTTATTGTTTGGAGGGAGCAGACTGTGTAAACCCTTAAAGACTGGAGTTCTAGTGTTTGTGCATGCATGCACAAATGTATGCATGAGAGAAAAGGAGGGAGAGGAGGGTGTGTGTGTGTGTGTGAGTGCATGTGCATGTGTGTCTGTGTGCGCATGCACACGTATGGAATAGGAGCATAACCAACTGAAGGGGCTAGGTGTGTGTATATTGTTCCCTGCTTCTCTTGATTCCTTACCATTTATAATTCAGAATGTTAGAGTAGTTCTAACCTTGGAGATTATTCCATTCTTTTATCATGCTGAAGAAGGTGGCATAATCTGTCTAAATTAACATAGCTTGTTACTGATTCTGGCTTTTGTGTTGCCAAGAAGGTCTTTTACTAAGCATTCCCTCATAAGATATCCAGTTTTGGTCCTTCTTTATTGACGTGGCCTATTTCAGATAAACATTTTTCTAAATTAGTGCTAATTTAAAACCAGCATTTAGCCCATCATTAAAGAATTTTTATAATCACTCTCACTTCCTCCATCCTTCCTTGTTTCTTGAATTTATTTATTCAGCAAACATTTATTAAACCAACCATTTATTATTATACAGCAGATATTGTATCTACTACTGGTAATAATCACTAGTAAGAATGTGGGCAGATTATGGCTATTAATGTCCAAAGGCATGACAGAGTACTTACAAATAAATCGTGATATATGTCATAATACTCATATTGAGGAAAACATTAACTTAGAATATCCTAAGTTTGTGTTTTAAAACATTCTTTTTGTAACAGAGGTATTTTGGCAGTCTAGTGGTACCTGTGAATCTTTCTCCAGAATAAGTATTATGTTTGTTTTGGATTTATTTATTTTATTTTATTATGCATGGAATTTTGCCTGCATGTGTGTATGTGCACTACATCTAAGCCTGGTGCCCACAGAGGTCAGAAGAGGGTATGGGAACCCCTGGAACTAGAGTACAGATGATCGTGAGCCACCATGTGGTTGTTGCAAATTGCAACTGGGTCTTCTGCAAGAGGAGTGTTATAAACTGCAGATCAGTTCCTCCAGTCCCAAGAATAAGGTTTTAAATACACACAATAAAACTACATGGGATTGCAATGTACAAAATTCATATTGAAAAACAAAACAAGAAAGTAACCCCATCCATAATAGCCTCAAACTAATACCTAGAAATAAACTTAACAAAAGGGTCAAAGACTTCTGAAATAGAACTTTCAAACACTGAAGAAGGGAATTGAGAAACTGAAGAAGACATTGGAAGATGGAAAGATTGTCCCTACTTGTGGATAAGTAGGTTTAATGTTGTGGAAATGGCTACTTAACTGAGAGTTATCTACAGTGCAATAGTAATCAAAATTGCAACTTTATTCAGTATAAATTACAAAAAGTAACCCTAAAATTCATGTGTCCACCAAGACAGGAATACAGTGATGCAAACAATCCTAGAATGGGAATGGAGACATGACTTGCTCTGCTGGCACCTTTTGTGGCATTTATTTTCAACTGGCTTGCATTTTTCTTATCCTTCTTTATCACTAACGCCATAACCAGAAGCATGATGCTGTCTGTGGATTGGGCCTTTAGTTGATCTAATGGATTCTTCTTGCCATTTTCTGTTTGTATTTCAGTGGACAACATTGGCTTTGGAGGATATTTCTTGTACATGGCCTGATCTCTTTTTCCATAGGACTTGTTGATTATCTAAAAATCAGAAACAAGCCTGAAATCACGTCATCTGCTCACAGAACAAAATATTTCTTCTTATGATACTGACTGCATCAACCCAACATTCCTTCCAACGTGAAACTTCCTGGCTATCTGCAAACCTATAGCTTAAATGAAGATTATTGGTACCAGAAGAAAATTTGATAAAAGGTGGTGCTTCAAAACTAAATGGAAATGTGCTTTATGTTTAAAAAGCTATTTCTGTTCATTCCATAATTGTTTGTATTTCATTAGTTTTACACATTTGCATATGCACCATATTTAAAAGATTTGCATATTCTTAGGAGACACTGTAAACTTGTTTCAGCAAATTGCAGTCACATTTAATTAATCAGTGTTTTATATAATTGAAAGAACGGGGTGATAAACAGTCTTCCAGCATGTAAATGTTTCTGACTTGACTGTTACTATAATAAAAATTATATTATTAGTCTTCTCTAATGTTTGGATTCATCCAGTAATTCCATACATCAAATATTCTTTGTTAATTAGGGCATGTAGTACTGATTACTAGAAAGAATTTGACAGATGATATTATTTAGGAAAATTGTAACAACCATATATGAATTATTTTGTATGTATTATTCTTAGGTAATGTGTTTAGATATCGTTTAATTAATTTTTTTCAAGACAGGGTTTATCTGTGGAACAGTCCTGGCTGTCCTGGAGACTTACTCTATAGACTAGGCTGGCCTCGAACTCACAGAGTTCTGCCTCTACTTCCTGCCTCTACTTCCCAAGCACTGGGATTAAAGGTGTGTGCCACCACTATCCAGCTATAGAAACTTTCTAAGAAAGAGAGTGGTTTAGGGATAACTAAGAAGATGTGGGTACACTTAAAAACCTTTAAAAATTTAAGGAACAATACTAGTTTTAGGGATTTTCAAATGAGAAGTTTGAATTTTAGGATTACCCGTTTTAGAGATCCCTACAGGAATACGTTTTAGTAGACATTATTTTTCTTTCACTTAGAACCATTTTAAACCTTAATTTTCCAGAGAAAATATTCTCATTTACAGCTGTATTTTTAAAAAGCCAATGAAATGTCTTTCAATATCACTGTAAGAGTTTTCTTTAAATGCTTAAATTGTTAAGCTTAGCAAATAAACTCTTGTTCTGTTCAAAACTCCTTGCTTTATGATTGATTATAAGATTAAGTTGTACGTATCCCAAATTGAGGTATTCAAAATGCCTGTTTTCACATTATGGAAACATATCTGTGGAATTTGCTTTTATACTCATAAGATACTACATTTTGCATCTTGCTAATCATTTTCTGTCTCATCTGATTTTCTTTTCATGTGCATCTTTGCTTCTAAATGCCACATTAAAGATAATGGAAATTACACTATGCTTTAAACTAAAAGCATTTCTAGATCTTCTATTCAAGGCCATTTTGATTAAAGTTATTATGTTTTATTTATTAAAAACTACATTGAAATTCTATCTCACCCCAGTCAGAAAAAAGAAGCCCTTGTAAGGATATTTGGAAAAAGGAACCCATATACAATACTTGTGGCAGCTGTGCAGCCAGTATAGGGGTTACTATGATGGTTCATCAACTAACCAAAAACAGAACTGTGGTATGATCCAGCTATGCCACTCCTTGGCATATGCCCAAAAGAGTGTAAGCTAGCATACCACAGACAGATTAGTGTTTGTGGCACTATTCACAATAACCAAGATATAGAATAAGCCTAGCTGCCCATCAATAAATGAATGGACAGTGATTATATATATACATATATATATATAATTTTATTCACTCCAAAAGAATGAAATTATGTCATCCAAAGGAAAATGTATGAAACTGCAGTTCATCATGTAAAGAAAATGAGCCAGACTTAGAAAGACAAATACTGCATATTTCCTCTCAAATATGGAATGTAGACGTGTGTGTGTGTGTGTGTGTGTGTGTGTGTGTGTGTGTGTGTGTGTG
>CABHPH010064540.1:9468-25272 GCA_902168325.1 Peromyscus nudipes
GTGTGTGTGTGTGTGTGTGTGTGTGTGTGTGTGTGTGTGTGTGTGTGTTCAGTAGCCTTTAAGGGGACATTTACACACAAGCAGAGGCTCCACTTTTTTTCCCATGGTTAATGGATAATCTGATGAAAAACAATGATAACTAAAGACAGAAGATGTGGGCAACTGAATGAGATGAAAAGACTGAGAGATCTCTCCCCTGGCTCATCTCTTTAATACCCTGATATCTTTCACATTTTGTTAATACCTTTCTATGCCTTGAACAAAAGAATAACAAAATAAAGGGGAACTCCCGTAGAGCTAAATGGTGACAAAGAAGACAAGATTTTTCAGACACAGTGGAAACTATGGTAAGCAGGACCTTTTGGCATTTCAGAACCATGGCTACATCCAAAGGCATGGACTCTAAATGCCACATGGTGGGTAACATCAGTGAAACTGATAATGTTTCACCAAATTTCAAGAGAAACTTAATGTTTGTAAAATAGACTAGAATTATAGAGGCCATATCAATATACAATGTGAAAAACAATAAATGAACCAAGGTTAGAGGAGAACCCTAGAAGCAATTTGTTTCTGATTGTATTTGTCATAAATGCTTCCTATAAAAATGTATAATAAAAGGAACATAAAATTTATCACAAAACCTCATATTTATAGCCCTTGAAAGTTTTTATGAGTGTCCTGTGAAATTAAAACATTCTTGTCACAGAAATGTTGCATATTTTACATTGCCAGTATTAATGATTTGCTCATGCCATTAAAATTATTTTCAGCTATATCTAACAGCTATTTTAAAAGGAGTGTTAAAACTACAAATGTACGCTCAATAAAGAAAAAACAAAAGGCAAAACCAAATGGGCATTATCTAAGAGAAAGTAACACTTGGGGTCATCACTTACTTGTAGGGTTCCCTCTTCTAAGCTTTTTTTAAAAAGGTCTTTATATGTATACATATACATTTACAAAAATGATGTGCTAGGCATCCTTATTTTTATATTGATTGGCATTTGTTAGTGAAATAGAGAGGATGTGTTTCAATACATATGTAGAACATGTTTTAGTGGGTGCGTAGTATTCTAGCCTATGGATACAACTATATATTGATGGCTAGTTTTAATTGTGATATAGTTCCATTGTTTTATTTAGTAAAAATGGTGAACATACATGATTCAAATTTTTTGATTTCCTTAGGATAAATTTTCAAAATATAATTATTGACCTAATAATGTAAAAATAAAGTTAAAGAAATAGATACAAATATTTTCAACAAATCTTCCAGAGACTCATAGGTTGACCAAAGGGTGAAATGTTGATTTTTTTTTACTCCAATTTTTTAAAATTATAAATAATATTTTATTAATGTATTATATACAAGTTCAAGACATAAATTTTATTTTACAATTTTTCTGAATTCTCTATGATAATTCATACAAAGATTTGTGTTTTCATTCTGATAAAAGTGTCAAAAAGAACATTAACACAGTTTGAATTATTTAGGCAGCAAATGGTCAAGTTGAACAGAAGACAGAACTTTAGAGTTGTTGGGAGCTTTGAGCTTTGAGTAAGTTAGACCCGGTTTCAGTCCTTTCCCTGTCTCTGTATGTGTCTGAAGCATTTAAAAATTTTTAAAATTTACAATTTTTTTTTACTCCAATTTAAAAAGCAATCCCCAAATGGCATTTTGGCTGTTTCTCTCATGATTCTTTTGAGTACTGCACTTCATCTTTGCATGCTCAGCCTGTTTCAGGCTGTATATGCTTACTGGTTAATCTCTTACCACCATTTAAATTTTAAAATGTTTATACTCTTATTGCATCTTACAAGGTAACCAACACCATGTCTCTCATATTGTTTTCCCATTTTATCCAGTCAGTGGTACCTTCCTTGTCCTCACTTCTGCCAAGCACATTACATTGTAAAACATTATTAAATATCAATCTCCCCCCCCACACACACACCCCCTATGGTTTCTTCTTTTGATTCGTACTTAGAAAGAATTACCCTCAAACATCCAATTTTCTTTTTAACATTTAGGATATTTAGAACTGGATTTCTCTGAATTTTATCTTTGCAGTTCTTTAAAACATTGTGTTTGAACCCCGTTTTAAAGTAATGTGTGAGGTCAGAGCCAGATTTTTGTCCTAGCAGCATTTTTAAAGTAAAGTTATCCAATCAATATACTGTCATCACTAGTGAAAGAGTCAGGGGGAAAAAGCACCAACTACAATCCAAATCTTAACATTTTATTCACCCTCCCTCGTTTACCATCTCTCCTCTCCAGTCCCAATGTGGTTTTCATACTTCACCTATGTTTTGAGGGGAGACTTACTATAATGTATACCAAGACCCAAACACTGTACTTTTGCGTATTTCTGAGTTTACTTTTCAAGCAAGGAAATTATTCTATGTCATAGATGGAAGAAGAGACGTGGAGAGATGAGGCATTGTAGATTAAGGTTCTCAGTGCCTGGTGTGTGTGTGGGGTGTGTATGTATGTGTGTGAGTATGTGTGTGTGTATGTGTGTGTGTGTGTGTGTGTGTGTGTGTAAATGAGTTTCTGGGAACACTGAAATACAGATGCTCATTCATTGTGTGTGTATACATGCATGTGTGTGTGTGTGTGTGTGTGTGTGTGTGTGTATGTGTGTGTGTTGTGGGAATGATGCTAATGATGATGACTCATGAGCTACAAGCTTCTCAGATCCTGACTTTACTTGTCAGAAGTGAACACTTTAAATTCTGAAATGCAAAAGGAAAACAATTGCAAAGAAATTCAGAAGACAGAAAACTCAGGAACACATGTTCTAAGAAGTCGCAAAAACAAAAACACTTTTTGAAGGACCCTATGAAAGTCCACAACTCCAATTTTTTTTGATGAGAATTTTAATCCAAACTAAACCAGAAAGGCTGAAATATTCATAATTGGTATTTTATACTCTAGCCATTCTTTAGATATGGAACATTCACAATTATTGCAAGGATAATGTCTATTGTGGATGTTCTTGCAATGAGAACATTCTATTCCCACAATTTCACATCACAATGTACTCTTAGGAGACAGGAAGAAGAAATTACTGCCATTCAATTTTAAGACTATCATATTTTTTGGATAGCAATGCAAGAAAGGAAGGGTATTTGTTTTATGCAAACACAATTTTTGTTCACATAATTATCATCTTAGAAGACTTAATGTGAATTTGATAAAAATAATTAATTTGAACTATGAGTCAAGTGCTTTGGGCTATTGCTCTCACATTGTAAAAGAGTTGCATATGATTTGGACAATATTTTTCCTTTTATTTTCAGTAAAATGTGACAAGTACAGAACATATTAAATCTTAAGACTAGAGGCTCAAGTGTGAATTCTCCTCCTTAAATAACAATGCAATCCTGTGAGGGAACGGGGTTTAACTCAGAGCCCCTAAGCCCAGCTTAATATTACTATTTCCTGTAGCTGGTACAGAACCCAGCATTTTTTTAAGCCGGAAGAAACCTTAGGGATCATCTAACTCAATCCTTGCTTTTTACAGTAGCTTGATTACTGAATGCTTTTGTTTGTCAAAAACAGAAAATAGAAAATTGCACTTCCGCTATAGCATTGGTATTCCACACAGGCTTCTACTCTTCCAGCCTTTGGAGTCATTCTGACAGACTGTACCTATAGCACAGGTGAAGGACTGCCTTTCCACAAGACTTGATTTTAATGTAGGAGAAATACATTCAGGATTAGTCATCACATTAACATGAAAAATGTATTTCCATAGGTGCGTGTTTCTCCCATTAATGAGAAGAGAAGTTTGATGCACATATTTTCCATACACATCTTGCAGTGATGAGTACATAGAAGCATTTCTTCTGAATCATGAATGTGTAATGCACAGTCATTGTATCTGCAGGTAATGTTAGCGTTGCTTCGCTGTGCTCACTGGGTTACTTGGCAGAGCACCTGCTCATTACACAGAGACCTTTTCCTCTTGTCACTGACCTAAACTTGAGTTTGCATAATGTGACAAAGGATAAAATTAACAGATTTAGCTGAAGTTTCAAGTGAAGAAAATCATGAAGAAAAAACGTACAGGAATATGCATATTCCTAGAAATACATTGAAGTACAAGAAGAATTGAGATCAAGTCTCAAAGTGTTCGTCTTTGAGTATTAAAATTTCATTGCCTTCAAATATTGGTAAGAAATTTCAGTCATCTTTTCACAATATTCCTTTACAAGGATATTTCAGTGAAAATACATCTTAATAAGATTTCTTTTCTCTATAACCCACCCACTTCATAAAAGGCAAACGTAGTCTATTTTATCATATCATTTTATACACCAGATAAGCTGCTTAGAATCATGGATTTGGAAATAGAAGGAAGTAGATGACTCATTCTGTTCAGCTTTGTTCATGTCATGAACAAGAGTAGTTATTGCCTTCACACTCTCCTTACGAACTGTCAGCTTCTGACTCTGATTTCTGAATTTAAGAACCAAGAGGAGCCCAGATACTGAACTGGAAGCTTCCTCCCTCCAGGTTTACTCTCAGACCTTAACGCGATGTGCAGGCTTCCTGTGGAAGTAAAGCCACCCACTGTCTTACCCAGGTGTGAACTCTGAGTTACAATAATGACTAGCCTGGCAAGGTATGTCCTCTTATGTAATTGTGGCATGGGTGTTATGGGCATCTGTAACTGCTTTCTGATTGGATTTTCTCCACAAGAGGGAACTAATAATTGGTACTGTAAAACTGATTAAGAACCTATGACTGGAGAGGTCCTATGCCCTAGGAGAGAACCTAATATTATTTTCCTAAATGGGCATAGCATCAAATTGAGTTCCAAATACTGACCCTTATACCCACCCATTGGTTTTAGTAAAACTCTCACCCTTAATCAAAGAAGCTTCGAATTGCGGTGGAAGGTGATTGTCACAGAGACAACTAGACCAAGTATAGAGAATAGGAGTCTGTGGAGTGCTTAGCCTTAAACGGGACATCTATAGAACCTTCTCCCCCTAAGGCTCAGGAAACACCACAGAAGAGGGGGTAGAAATATTTTATGAGTTAGAAGATGGAATAGACTGCTGCCAAGTAGTGTCTTCTGAACACAACAGAGCTATTGCACTCATGAATTCACAGCTGTGTGGCTGTCTGCACAAGTCCCATACAAGATTAAGTCAGTCAGCTTTCCAACACTGATCGGGAGGAACCCACAAGGCCCCACCCTAGCTAGGACCTTTTGACAATTGACAACTGCTGAAGGAGAGAGAAACAGTTTTCTTTGGGGGGGGGTGTGGTCTCTGATATATGCCCAAGCACCAGAGGTTGACCATATACTCATGAGCCTGTGGGAAGTTCCAACTGGAATCAGTGAGTTACTAAGGAAAAAAAAAAAAGTATAAGGAGGAGGAGGTGGGGGAGGAGAAGAAACTATGAAGTTGTCAGGGGCAGGTTATAGTAGTCTTGAAGAGGTTGAGGGGGTGAGTATGATCAAACATTGTATGTATGTATAAAGTTCTCAAAAATAAATTAAATTTGAAAAAGAAAGAAAGGCCAAGTAGTCAGTCAAAGGCTGGGGTTTATACAAAGTGGGTTGCATTTAAGACCATTTCTTGGCATTCAGACCTAAGAAGACTCTTATATCTTTGGATGATAAAAAAAAAAATGTACATTATCCCAGAGCAAAAAACACCTATAATCTGCATGTAAGGATAAATAAGAATTTGTTATAACTGTAATGTTTTTATAGTGGGAAATTACATTGATCTTTGAAATTATTTCTGAATGATTTACTGGGCCTTTCTAATCCCACTGAAATCATTCTTTTCAATTCTGCTTTTTTTTTTTTTGAGTCCTGCTCTCAGAACACATCAAAGTCTCTTATATTTTAAAATATATGAAAAAGAATACTTGAATTTTTCTATTTTTCAAACTTCATCTCTAAGCACCACTGGGGAGGAATTATAAATAAATTATGACTAAAAGCTACCAGGTCTCTAGCTCTCTGATGAGCAAGTTCATTTCTGAATCAACAGTTATTTTTGTGAGTTATCAACTACTAAGTTTAGAACAAATAAGATTTCAGAGGATGGAATGTTAAAGTCAGTTCTCAATGAGTTGGATTCACCAATAACATATCGTGTGTACTTTGTTTCTAAGCCTGCCAAATTTATTCTGAAGCATAAGTGAGTATTGTCTAAAGCATCCATATACATCAAATGCATGTTCGTTAACTGGATAACCAAAGTATGAGAAGTTAATAAGAGAAAGAGGAGAGAAAGGGGTTACCTGTTTGGCTTATAACTATTTGGACACTATTTTAAGTAAAAATTAACATCCCAGTGATCTGGGTTTTACCTTGGCTCACATATGAAAGTGCTACATTTTATATGCATGTGGACACCTAGGGGAGGTAAATGTACTTGTATACATGCTCAACGGCTGAAATTGACTTTGGCATTCCTATTTGATGTTCTCATGTTTGAAGTCTGGAGTGTGGTAGTTATTTGAAGCAAATTAAATAGAGACCCAGAATTTCCCTCTCTCTGCCCCTTTGAGGTAAGGATGCATGACTTGGTCCCAGTGTCTTATGCCTTTATATCCACATTATTTGCTGTGTAATTTTCTTGAGTTATGAACAGAGAAATCTCCTTGTAATCCCTTACTTTGCCCTTAGCCACGGGGTGTGTTAGGGAATGCAACGAAAGAGGCAGGAAAGGATGCATGTTTACTGTTCTTATTTCTGTCCGACCCTTACATCTCCACAAGACCACATGCAGGAAGTCGTCCATCCCAGAAGAAAGCTGGCAGAGGATGTGGAGTGGAGCCCCTCCTGGCCTATACACATGGGACAATATTTGACTGAGAACTATGTATTTTCCAAATTTACCATAAATCATTGACAGCAGTCTGGGCCTTGGACTAGACACAAATAATAAATAATTGTTGTTTCTGATTACAACAATGGTTCAGTCATATATTGTGCCTTCTGCGGTGGTATGAGTGAGAATGGCTCCATAGACTCGTATCTGAATTCTTAGGAAGTGGCACTATTAGGGATGTCTGACCTTGTTGGAGTAGGTGTGGCAATGTTAGAGGGAGTGTTTCCCTGTGGGTGGACTTCGAGATTTCAGAAGCACCAGCCAAGACCAGTCTCTCCATCTTCCTGCTGCCTGGATGTAGAACTCAGCTTCTTCTCCAGTACCATGTCTGCTTGTGTACCACTATGCTTTCTGCCATGACAGTAATGAACTGAACTTACAAACCTGTAAGCCAGGCTCAATTAAATGTTTTCCTTTATAAGACTTGCCATGATCATGGTGTCTCTTCACAACAATAGAAACCCTAACTAAGATACCTTCCTTTGGAATCTAACAAAATCAATTTTTCCTTTCAAATTAGAGAAAATGGGTGTCAGTCCCAGGGGTACTGTGGTGGTTTGAGAGAAAATTACCCCCAAAGGGAGTGACACTATTAGGGGGTGTGACTTCATTGGAGTGGGTGTGGTCTTGTTGCAGAGAGTGTGACCATGTTAGATTAGAGGAAGTGTGTCACTGTGGAGGTGGGCTTTGAGATCTCGTATATGTTCAAGCTACATCCAGTGTCTCAGACCACTTCCTGTTGCCTTCAAGTCAAGATGTAAGAGCTCTCACCTCCTTCTCTAGTACCATATCTGCCTACATGCTGCCTTGCTTCCTGCCATGATAATGGACTAAAATTTTGAACTATAAGTGCATTACCACAAATAAATGTTTTCCTTTATAAGAGTTGCCATGGTCATAGTTTCTCTTCACAGCAATAGAAATCTTAACTAAGACAGATATTGTTGTCAAATATTCACTTAAGTAAACAATGAGAATTGAAGAACTACTATATGGTGGTTGATACTGAGGTCTCTAAACATTGTACACGTACTGAAACAACATTGAAATATAGTTTGTTAGTAAGCAACAGTTGCTGGGAATTCATTAATGATGTTGGTGAAGGTAACTGAAAGTTCCTGTTTATATCCATAGCCATTTTCATCTTAAATAAGACCTGTGTTTCTCAAAGAAGGAAAGAATATCTTTCACTTCTTGGGGTGAACAAATCAAGCCAAATTTCAGAGTAATACAAACATCTATTTTCTAGAAATTGCCATTTAGGCATTGTTTTAGAGACATGAGAAATGTCCACCTCCTCAGATTTGACATTCTGCTTTCTAAAGAACAGTTCTGTGTTTGATGTCAAGATATACCATAAAGAAATAAATAGGAGACAATTTCTAATGGACAGATATCATTCGTTCATTTTATTTCTGCTATATCCTTCCCATTCAATCTGACTAGGAATTCTTAGACCTTAGACAAAATGTCCTATTTATGAGGGTTCAACAGAAATTTCAAACAGTTCCAACAATAGTAGAATTAACAACCTTTCAACAAACCATACTAAGAATATAATCATTTATCTTTATGTGGTAAGACTATTTCTGATTTTCTATAAGTTTGGTTAATGTTAAGTGCTATGTTCATTGTTTTGTTTTTAAGAAAATGATGATTAATAACCAGATAATTTAACCCAAAATTTCTGAACATGAACAGAAACAAACTCCTCAAGTGAGTGTAAATTAAGAGAGTGTGAACTCACATTTTTATAAGGACAGTAAATTCCTATGATCTGTAAAACTATAGACAGCACACACACATAAATGCACACATGTGAGCAGAGAAGGCTTTCAGTCTTCAAAGTGATCAAGGAACATGAATTCTTTTGTGTGGGTACAAAAGGCCATCAGTCTGGGCTCTGGGCTCCTAAAATAAACATAGTGCAAGTTTACAAACTGGGGATGTCTAATGCTAAAAATAGGCGTTCAGGGAGTGTGGCTAGAAGAAGCTCCAGAATCCTGAGCAGCATTTGGGAAAGATGGGATTTGGATAGGTTGGTTATAGCCTCTTGACTCATTGACTAGGCATATAAAGTGAAAACCTAAGAAATTAAAGGTATAGAGTTATGAGGACCTTATCAAATAAGGAGTCTATCCTATCTCTGGTGATTTGAATCACATTTCCAAGATATAGAAGATCCTAGTGTCTTTTCATTTTGAGAGCAGATAGCATGTTCAAAGGATGCTCCAACAAGAGTATGTCTGGGAAGCCCGTGGAAAAAGTTTGTGAAACAGAAGGATGAAAAACCTGGAAACCAACCCCCAATTCCCTGGAAACAAACCCCCAATTCCCTGGAAACAAACCCCCAATTCCCATCTCCTCCAGGGCGGGGGTGGAGGGAGGAGGGAGGACAGGGGAATCCGTGGCTGGTATGTAAAATTAAATTAATTATAAAATTTAAAAAAATTTTAAAAATGAAAATAAAGTGAAAGTATAAATTGTAAAAAAAAAAAAAAGAAAAAGAAAAAGAAAGAAGAAAAACCTGGAAACATTGGGACCGTGAAATAATTCACTTACTGATCTGCTTTCACTTAAATACTACTATGAAATTTAATTAAGAACAGTTTCTTCTGAATGAGGAATTATAATAAGATAGTCTTTCTTTTGTTCCACACACTCCTAAGTGATTTCTACTAAATAAATTATATAACAAGAAAAAATTATTTTATTTATTGAAGTTATTTAGCTACAGAAGGGAAACTAGTTAATACAATAGAATTTATGCTAACTTCTGAACATGGCATTAAAATGGATCACTTTAAGAGTATGTAATAACACAATAAAAGTAGTTTTAAGTATTAAAAGACCACATTCTAATAAAATATCTGTAAATGAAATCTGAGAATCATACTTAATCAGCACATAACACAACAAAAGAAATAATGATCCAAACATTAAAAAAAAAAAAACAGAGTCCACTAAGGAATTGAAATACAGCTTTCTTTCTCTCTCAAGATACTGCTCCCTCTAGTATGACCTAAATTAGTATTAGCTTCTCATGAATGCTAATGTAACCTTGCTGCTCAGTCTTTTGGACACAGACAAAGCAATAGAGAAATTGTGGGTTATTTAGTTATTTTGAAGTAAGACAATAACCTATGTTTAATTTAGCAACATTTTTACTGGAGATTTAGGGATCCAGAAGTCTAGTGTATTATTCAGACTCATTACTGAGTCACCCAATTTTTTTCTCAGAAGGCCTGAAGTCACCCCATGTGGAAGAGTTTTCAAGTCAGTCTGTAAATAGGACAAAATGCTAAGATGGCCATCAGGTACTTCTTGTTTATGGGAAGGCCACTGAATCTACCCGGATTCCCTCAAACTACCAATTCAGCTCAGCAAATTAAATCAAACGACCATTCAAAACAATGAGAATAATCAATTTGAGTGTCTCTTCAATCACACAGGAAAATAAGGCAGGAGTAATAGCATGCTCTACTTTCTCTGTGTGTCTTTATTTCCTTAAAAATTTAAACTTCATTATCAAAAAAACCCTTACAAATTAAAAAAAACACTCTCCAAAATTAACCAGAACCAAAGCATATACATTTCTATTTATTTTCTTGTTTATTTTATCCAATACATCCCAACCTTGATTTCTCCTTCCTCTACTCTTCTCAACACTCCCCAACCTCTAGAGCACTCCTCCTCCACTGCCCTTCAGAAAAGAGCAGGCCTCCCAAGGATATCTACTGATACATATTTCATAAAGCATATATATATTTCAGTGCATTTCTATAGATTTAGAATAGCCATTCTGAAGCTGTGGAACTCTTTCTTTTGTATTAGTGTTATAACTAAGGGTTGTTTTTTTTAAAATTTTTTGTAGCTCTCATTCACAGTTTTGGGTGCTAATCTTACCCTGTGAAGACAGCTGACACCTAAGATTTGTCTATGGACTTGGGCATTGCAGTTCCTTGGGGGAGGATCTATGTCACAAAGCAGATTCTTAAAATTAAAATTGGCTAACTCTGTGAGTGTAGGCAACTCTGTGAGTATAGCTAACTCTGTGAGAATAGGGACACAGTCTGAATTTAAAATTTTTCTGTTGACGTCTGATGGAATCAGAGCTGTTTTCTCACAAATCAAGAGTTTAAAAGACAAAACAGAACAGTTGACAAAGGCCCAATGAAGGTCAGCCTTCAGAATCGTGAAACTGCCCAAGACTGGAGTTCATGGCTCCTTTTCATTTGCTAAGAGAAGCTTTCTCAAGCTCTTGCGACCTGAGCTGCCCAACCCTCTTGAGTTATCTTCTAACTGCCCATAGGACCATCCAGGCCTCATCTCGCAACACCATGCAGAACCTTAAGTGCCAGCTACTGACACAGTCTCTGCCTGGCCATGCCTTCTGCCCAGATATTAACCAAATTTGTATCCTATGCCCACAGAGTTGCCTCTGTACTTCAAAGCCCTGATTTGTGAGGCTGAGACTTGACCACTTGACACATTTTAAGCTTTCAAAAGAGTTCATTACATTTTCATAACATATAAAATTTTTATATGGAAGTGATACTTGCTTAAATTGGAGTAAGTGGAAACAAAAAAAAATCATGTATAATCACACTAGTCATGAAGTTCTTTGACTCATTTTAACTCCCATGACATGTAAACATGTAAGTCTATGCTCATGGTGTGTGTGTGTGTGTGTATGTGTGTGTGTGTGTGTGTGTATGTGTGTGTGTGTGCGCGTGTGCGCGCACGCGCAGGCATGTATAATCAAAATCTGTAGCAGATAGCTGATTTGAATCCTAGTTTGACCATTTTGGGTAAGCTATCTGACTGTTCTATGGCGTGGGCTCTACATCCACAGAGTGAGGGTACTAACTTATAGTTATGGGGAGTTATGAACACAGATGTGGGTATTCTTAGCTATAGTGTATGCTGTGGATTTTGAGTCTATGCATCACAGCACCAGCTGCCTAGATTTGAACCCAGTTCTATCATTAGCTGCTTTATTACTATGACAAAGTGTCTTTAGTTTCCTGTGTCAAAATTTCCTCATCTGTAACATCAAGGAAGTTAATCAGATAATGACAAATAAAAGCCACTTCACAGTGTCTGTAGTGTTGGAACTGAAAGGGCAAGGACAATTATGAACAGATGGTCTGAGATGAACTTAGCCTTTCTGTTCGTGGGCTACCAGCTTTCCAAGCTAAGATTAACTTCTACAACATGGTTTTTGTTATATAAGTTTAAAAGCTCAATCTCCCTGCAACTTACAGGGACAAAGAGGCCAAACTCTTAGGTTCTCAAATGGACCCATCACCCAAGAAATGTTAAGGATTGCCAAATCAGTATATGATTGTTATCCATCAAATGTTTGGATTTTTTTTTTAATAACCAATCTTGACAATCTATCCTCTATTATTTTTTTTTGGAATGACACCTAACAAAACTCGAAACTGGTGTCCCCAACACTAAGTTGCTTGAAGCAATAGTGTTTGCTTGGGTGCTCCCAAATAGACTGTTAGAATTTGGTAGTCCCCCTGTCCCCCTAGAGGATTATTTCTTTCCTCAAAATAAGATATAATAATAGCTCTTTATTTTTGTGTATCAGTAATGATATAAATTTTGTTTTACTTATTATATTTCTCCCAACTTAGGCCTAAAACCATAGTTGAGAAGAAAGAATGTTTTGGCTTCAATATAGTCTTTCTTGTAGTATTAAAGAGTTATAAATCTTTATTTGAAGTATCACCAATTGAGGATTTTGAATGATATATCTAGCATCTTTTAGATCTGAGTTTGAATAGTACAGCATTTATGAAGACCTGTCATCCCACGGAAATAGCTTTAAATATGAAGTTACCTTTACATTCTCATTTTTCCTCCATTTGTGACCTAACTATAAATGCTGCCTTTTTCACTGCACTTTCATGGGTCTGAGTTCTCATGGGGATGATAACAACTGCTAAATGTCTTTCAGTTCCGTAAGCATCGGATTTTATTTTTTGACATGTTTTTTCCCCTCAACATAACTGATGCTTGTGATAGTTTGGGTATTGTGTCTAGGGAATGCTTTCTTCTGAACCTCAAAAAAAAAATAGGAAAGAAATTGAAATACCATTGTTTCAAAAATATCCCTCAGTGCCATTGATGAAATTCAAAAGAACTCCAAGGATGAAAAGGATGATGCAGCTTCAAACCCCAACAGGCTCCCTGGAAAGGTGAGTCACCAAGCAGGGTTCTGCATGCAGAGCTCCTGGGGATGGCATACAGGCCAGCTTCATTCTTTTGAGCTAGTGGGGAGCTGAACTTAACTGAAATATCCTCCCCTTGGAGACTCTTCAGAGAAGGGTTTACGCAGGCTTCTGCGGAGGTGAGGCAGCCATTCCCCTTAGATGTCTAAGATGAAGCCCCTGGCGTCCAGCGGATGCTAAGCAGTGGTCAGCTGAAACTTCCCAGAATTAAAAGCTTTAATTGGATCTTGTAGAATCTCCTATTTTCAAATGCCCACCTAAGTCCAAGCCTCTGACTTTTTATAATGGAAACTGTAAAATGTGTAGGCTATTTTTATTCTTCCGTGGCTGTAACCTGAATGTAGAAGAGATTTCCTGTGAATCGATTCAGAAAAAAAAAAATGCTTCAGAACACACCTGTCCAATCAATCAACACTTTATAGTATTGGCTTTCTAAAAATAAACTAGTTCTACCTCATATTTCACTTGCCCTTTCACTGTTTTATTCACTACCGGCTGATAATTAATTGTAGTGCAAAAGGGTATTTCAGTGTGCTTGATAAACAGCTGGGAGCCTGTATAGCATGTGTGTGACGAGTGTCTATGAATTCTCACTGCGAACTGTGCTCTGGGCTTGAATGTGTTATTTTGGGCAGTATTATTTCCTGTATAGCCCCACGGGAATAGCAAATCCAACACACTGGCAGTACTTTTCACTCTCAGATGCCTGCAGTGCGTGCCCTATGGATAATCATTGCAGCTGTGCCTTTAGGAGCTGCTTTGTTGGTTCCAGGGGAAAGGTGGGGACAGAAGGTAGCATTTGCTGATACTTGACCTCACTCACTATGTCCTCCCGTGGACTCACTCAGAACCGACAAACCTGTTCTCCAGGGCTGTCATGCCAAGCACAGCAGCAAACATTCTGCTTTAGTGATCCATGATCTAGCCAGCCCTATATCAGGTCATTTAACACTCTCTTTTGGGATAGGATCAACCAAGAATGATAACTCCCTTGTTATCAGAAGAGAGCAGTGAGCTGCAACTTCTGTGAAATGGGCTAATATTCTTTACATTTATTTCTGAGCTGCCAGTTTGAAAGATCCAGGCAGAAATGAAGGTGAATGTTTGATGACTAAACTAGGTATCCTTTAAACCTAAAGGAAGCTACTTAACTGCAAAACATGTTTTATGCTTCTTCAATAGAAAAAAAGTTGGGGAAGGGAGCATAAAACCAAGGTGCATTTAACTTGAAGATTTTTGTTTGTTGCTGTTCTTAAAAACACATTTTGTCAATGATGAATGTATTTTGCTAATTTTTTATGCAATATAAGTAATAACCAAGTATTTAAAGGTTCTATGGTACAAACTTTATGTTCAACATTGAATTCTATTTTAGCCAAAACACATTAATTGAAATCCTGAGGTACCATGGAGGCTTCTTATAGTTTCTTTGGGCCTATAAGTTAGCCTTTTATAAAGCCAGAATATGTAGTCTGGGTTCTGCTCCATCCAAGGCAGCTAGATGCAAAAACGGTGCCATGATGTTTCACAAAACTTATCTTGTTTTGAACAGGGTGAATATATTGTGCTGCAATTAACAGGTCCTTTGTTTTTGGTAATTCCACTTTGTGATATCCCATTTGAGATGATGGCCACTGCTATAGCAATGGTAATAAATTGTTGCTGATTGAATGATGTTTTGTGTGTGAATTCATATGGATTGTCAGCCATAAGTATCCCACTGTCTCACTACAAGGTAAAGTGTTCCTATTCCTACAGGCAAGAGAGCTGAACACTGAACCCACATCAACCAGTAATTGTGGTAGCTTAAACTTGAGCTGTTCTGATACCACTGGGGTCAGGGATCAGTGCACTTGGCCTCTGGGTCTGGTAGGGAAGAAAGAGATTCCTTCAAGTCCTTTCTGTTCTTTTAATCTTGAAAGATATAAAAAGATACCATTCGCTACTGATTTACTATGCATTAAGTCTGGACAGAAAGCCTATGCAATCAACAATTCCAATTCCATTGTGTTGTCTTGCTAATAATCCCCCCTCATTTGTTCATAGAAGTTTGATTAAAGCAATGATGGTTAGCAACCCATTGCCAGAAAAGCACTTATCAGATCGGCAGTAGGCAGGGTTCATTTGCAGCTTATTTACTGAAAATCTTGTTATCTGAATTCTGTCTGATTACACTCCAAAGTTTCACCAAAACTTTCAACATTTTGGTGCTGAAACCTAAAACCCCATACTCTAGTTAAAGGCAAAATGGTGCTTTCATCACAAATGAAGAACCCTTTCACTGACCTACTCCAGATTCCAAAGGTATCTTGAGATAAAGTCAAGGGCAGCGATGCTGATTTCATCACCAAAAAAGCCAAGAATGAAGAAAGTATCAGAGAATTATGTAAATGTACATAAGAATATGTCAAAATTATTGACAATATTTCTAAAATATAAACAGTCATCCCTTCCTCTGAAAGTCTTTCTCAGTTTTGCAGAGTCTCAGGGGCAACTGTGACAGATGACACTGAAGTTGTCACCATCCCCCTAATCAAATCTTTTCCATGGTGTCCATGGGGAGTACACAGTGTCTAATGAGGTTTGGGGATGATTGTTAGACTAAGGTTTCCATCTGACACAGAGTTCTTTCATTAATTATGATTCTTCCCTAGAGGCCAGCCAAGCAGTGTTTCCTAATCCTAAAAAA
>CABHPH010064550.1:2651-21526 GCA_902168325.1 Peromyscus nudipes
ATAGATTACATTCGCAGTATTCATTCAATTATATATATATATTTTTTAATTTTAAATGCCGAATGTCATTTATTGAAGGGGGAGGAGGTCTTAAATACAGGCTTACAGCACAATGGGGGGACCCCGGAGGGCAGAAGTTTGCTACTGATGTTTTACAATCTTGCTTCTAATCTGTTAACGCCCATTATTCAGGATACACAGACAAGGAACTTCTCTTAAGCATTCAGGAGAGTGGAACCTGGCGGGGAATTAGCATAGGGAGGATATCAAGGTCAAGGTGCGCAAGCAAGGCAGCAGTTACCCAAATCTGTTCCTCTTTTATGTGTGTTTATACACGTAACAAGAATGTCTGCTATAAAGTTTGAAAATCTTTTTAATTTTAAAATATTTTTATTTTAATATAGTATTTTTATTAATTCTTGAAGAGTTTCATGCATGCATGCATACAATGTACATTGATCCTATTTACTCCCACTTCTGACCTTAACTCAGCCCAACCCCTTGGCAACTTCCTGCCCCCCTTTTTTCCATTTGACTATATATTTTATTTTTATTAGTTCTTTGAGAATTTTGTACAATGTATTTTGATCATATTCACCCAGCTCCTTCTAGATCCACCCCATTTCTCTACCCAACCAATTCTGCATCTTTTTTTTAACCCATCGAGTACAATTTGTGCTGTCCAAATACTCTTGATGTATGGCCTTCCACTGGAGCATGGTCAAGCAGCAGGTGTCCCACTCTTAAAGAAAACGGACTCTGGCTCTCCCAGCAGCTGTCAGTCACCAACAGCTGCCTAGCTAGGGGTGCCACTTCATACCCACCTCCCCTCTCCGTGCTGGGATTTTATCTGGATTGAGCTTATGAGGGCCTTGTGCATGCTGTCACAAGTGCTGTGATTTCATATCTGCAACTGCCCTTTTTAACCATAAAAAGAATATCCATTCTTGTATTTATCCACCTTGTCTGGCTCTTAAAGTCTTTCTGCCCCCTCTCCCACAATGATCCCTGGGTGTGGTGTGATCCCTTGGGATCAGTGGTGTGATGTAGATTTCTCATTTAGAGCTGAGCACTCTTACCACTGCACCTTGACCAGTCTGGGCTTCGTGTTAACTACTATCTGCTACTACAAAAAAAAAAAAAAAAACAAAAAAAAAAAACCTTCTCTGATGAGGGTTGAGGGTTGAGAGAAGCATTAGTTTATGGGTATAAACTCCAAGTCAGAGTTCTCTCTATTGATTAAAGCTGCTTTCCTTAAAAGTAATACATGAGAAGATACTTCTGATCCCACTACCAATGAAACTATCAGCATTTCCTTTAAAGCATCTATTAAGTTATGGTAAATTGCTGTGGGAGTGCATGTGGCCCTGACATGAATGTAGTACGGTTGCAACTGTTCTAATAACTAACAAATCAAATCACAATAAAGAAGTGACTAGAAAGGAAACTACTGCCGTTCTGTAAGAACACTTTTTCCCTTCTAGTATCTGTTGCTACATGGCTGCACATGCGCTATCCAGTAGCCAGGAAGGAGGCTTGGTCATCCTATGTAATCCATGTGCTGCATGGTCGTATAATTTGCACGCAGCATGATCACATAATCTATGCACATGCGTGGCGTAGCTACATAAGCCCATATGCACATGTGTAGGGGAATCCATAAAGTGGATCACAGACTCCTCCCCCCACTTCTTCCTCTCTCTCCCTGCACAATCTCCATAGGCCTAAGCACATTCCCCTCTGTTCCTTCTCTTAATAAACTCTTATAGTGGGTCTGCTGTGCCTTGTGGCTTTTCATACACAGTAAACAGCGCTGCTTAATGAATAACATTGCGCCGGTGGTGGCACACGCCTTTAACCCCAGCACTTGGGAGGTAGAGGCAGGCGGATCTCTGTGAGTTTGAGGCCAGCCTGGTCTACAGAGCGAGATCCAGGACAGGCACCAAAACTACATGGAGAAACCCTATCTCAAAAAACAAACAAACAAACAAAAAAAAAACTAACAGTATCCCTATCTGAAAGTTCATGTCCCAGCTTCACCTGAATACATGACTCTGCATCCTCAGGACTCGCAGAATTAATGGAATGCTGTCCTGGGGGTGTTGAGTTGTGCGTTTCTGGGCATTTCATCTCTACAGAGGAATACTCTTTCTCTCACTCCTAACTAAAGTGGGAAGATTTGTTTTTTCTTAAGGGAGAAACCTTCCATGTATTTTTTGTGGTTTCAACAGCCAGCAAACAGGTGGGAGAAGCTTGATAGTTGGGCAATAGATGCCTTGTCTAAAACCTGGCCATGGCTATGAGGGTCCCTTCAATTTTCAGTGCCTTGAGGGTCACTCTTAATGACTTTCTAGAGAATAACCATTTTTAAATTTTCTACTAATTTGATCTTCCATCTTCTATTTCTAATAGGTCCTGTTAAAAACAAGAAAAAGGGTAAGTTGAGTCCCTGACTTTATTACATTGTCATGTCTTTTTTAATTAGAAAAAAAAATGAATGAGATAGGATTTTGCACTAATTTCTTTCAACATTAGTTAGCCATTGCTCTATCCAATCATTTACTTGAGTGTTACACTTTATAAAGAGCAAGAATTAGTTCTTCAGTAACAAGCCATGGAAGATAGAATTGACTCTAGCAACACATGCAAGTTAGCTCCGTTGGATAATGATGATGTCGACAATGATTTGTCCCTTGTGTCCTCCCCTTTCCATGGGGATCAAACCTAGGGCCTTTGCCTTAAGAGTGTTAGGCAAAAGCTCTACCACAACACTCTGCTCCAAGCCCTCATTTTTTGGTTCTTCCTTCTTGTTCCTTTTTACATCTCTGTTTCCAGTTCATATTTATTTCCGTTCTTGCTCTGTCCACTGCCTTCTTTTTTCTCCTTCCCCTCTTTTATCAGATCAGTTATCAGACATGAATGAAGGCCTAAGACCGCTTACAGAGAAAAGAAACACTACCTATGGAAAAGTATCAATACTTTGGTTCTTAGCCTAAAAGCTGTCTTTATTCAATTTTTCCTGATGATCAAAGATGGTACCTCTTGCTTTGAGAATTCAATATCATTTTCTCTGTGATGAAGAAAAAGAAAGAAAAAGCTATGCTGCTGTGTTACTCTGTTCCTTTTGTGTTTCTAAAGTAGGTGCTAGTTGGAGCGATTCACTGTGCTGTCCTTGGTTTCTTAAGTCCACATTGCACCTAACATGGGACCAGCCAGGAGCATGTGGAGTGCTTGCTTGCTTGCTTAGAAAAGAGAATCCAAAGAGGAAAGCAGGTTGTAAGGACTAGGCAAATAAAACCCACTCATTTGCACTAAAAGAACCAACTGTGAAATCAGTTTCTGTACCTGTTTGTTTCTAGGTTCTGACATGCAAGGAAGACAGGGATAATGTAAAACTTGTGAGTTTCCCTTTTTAAAAAAAAAATCCTTTTTTTTCTCTGTCTATATGATACTGGAAATTTAACACAGGGCTTTAGATGTGCTAGTCAGATGCTCTATTATTGGACTACATCATTAGCCCTCTTTTACTTTCTTTGAATGAGACATGATCTCACTTAGTTGTTCAGGCTGGCCTTGAACTCACTCTGTAGCCCAGGCTGACCTTAAACTTAGTGATCTGCCTGCCTAGGCCTCCCAAGTAGCTTGGATTATGGACCTTAAAATTCTTTACCAGGGCTGCAAAGACAGCTCAGCTGTTAAGAGCACCCATTGCTCTTATAGAGGACTTGGGTGTGGTTCCCAGCATCTACAAGATGGCTCACAACTTTCTATAATTCCAGTTCCAGGGGATCATTATAATGCTTTCCTCTGGCCTCCTCAGGCACCAGGCATGCATTTAGTCTAAATACATACATACATACATACATACATACATACATACATACATCAAAACATTTAGACACATAAAATAAAATAAATAAATGTAAAAAAGTCCTTCAAGTGATTTTGTCTGTTTAGATTTATGGAGCTTTCTAGAGCATTCCAAACTGCCTAACAAGGCTAACACCAGGGGTAGCATGCCAATCCTCTGAGCACTAGAGTACTGTGCCACTTCAGGTACCCTAAGCTACATGTCAAATGTGTGATCCTATTGAAAAAAAAAAAAGAGGCTGAAATTTGCCCAGCCTTCTGAAGTCCTGAACTGAACAAAGTTCGTAAACACCAGAGAGCTTGAGTGAGTGCAGAGTCCTTCTGCTGTTTCCCAGGTAGTCACCACTAGGATGCTCTGTGTTTTAAGAAAGTAAATTTGAGTTTCAAGTATTTGGTTCTTAACTCACCATATCTCTTCAAGATAGAAATTATAACTCGGGCTGGAGAGATGGCTCAGCAGTTAACAGCACTGGCTGCTCTTCCAGAGGACCTGAGTTCAATTCCCAGTAACCACATGGCTGCTCACAACCATCTGTAGTGAGATCTGGTGCCCTCTTCTGGCATGCAGGGACACATGCAGGCAGAGCACTGTGTACGTAATAAATAAATAAATCTTTTTTAAAAAAAGAAATTATAACTCACATCACTGCTTAGCATTGCATGAAACTTTATTGGGAAGAAAATGCACATAAGCCTTAAATATCTACTTTGTTTAAAAGTGATTTAGAAGCCATCTAATATGGATTTCCTTGGACACAGTGAATAGGCACATACCTGAAGAGGTAAATTGAATTGTTCACTTAATTTTCACCCTTTAATGGAATTTTCCTACTCCCACAGCTCTCTCCCTCTCTCTTCCCATTACACCCCTTTCTTCCATGCCCCTACCCCAGCCTCCCTTTACTCACTTGCTTTCCATTGTTTTTCAACATTTGGGACTTAGCTGAAAGGTTAGGGAAATGCCTCTTTGATGAAGTTTAGCTTTGAAATGATGTGATTATTCTTTTATCTAAGACTCCACAGGGTAACTTTCTCAGTACAAACGTCTCTAGGCTTTTGTATCATGAAGTATTCTGTCAAAGCGAGGGAATCTAAAGAAGGAATTCGGTCTCTTGGTCCAGAGGTCATTTTCTGCATACTCTTTTCTGGCCCGAACTTTCTATAGGAATGAGACTATGAGGAACTTCCTTGTCCAAGTGCAGAGAAGCAGAAGGCCAGCTGCAGAAGCAGATTCCAGCAGGGACTTTTTCTCAGATGCCTTCTAACATTTTCATAAGTGATCACTCTCTGTTTACACTGCAACAGTTATTTTCTTGGACTGGAGGAGGCTCTGGATCTAATTCTTCTAAAATTACATTAAGCAATTACAAGGGACTCACGTTCTTGGAGCTGAAGCTTGTGCTACCCACAGAACACCCTCCAGATGGAAACGCTGGAACCCAGGACAGCCTGATATGCATCAATTTCAGTGTCTACTCCAAGTAGAAAAGAAAGAGGGAGAAGCACACCTTGATTCCAGGCTGGGGAAGTTTCCCAACTGACAATAGTGCGGTCTTCCTTGTAGAACCTCAGTCTCAAAAAGGGAGAGCCCGGAGGCCACACTCCTTGTTCCCCAGATGGAGAAACTAAGGTTCAAAGTGGCTGTGTGGCAGGACTGGGCTTACATTCTTATCTCCAGAGTCCAGATCCGGGTTCTTTCCACTCCACTAACTAGAATTGAAAGTTGGGTGCCAAATAAGCCTGATTTGGAAGCTACCCAAATCCAAAGGGAGATGGTTTTCCTCCTCAGCATCTTCAAATTGGCAAGGTCTAGAAACTGGGCAGATCCCATCTCAACTGCTAAGCTCAAGGCAAATGCCACACTTCGGTCCTCTAAGTCTTTAAGGCCCTATAGACCCTCTTGAAGGAATATTCTCAGGACTACTCTTTTCTTCTCTGAAGAAGAGGTACCACAATGACACACTATTCCATTCCAAATGAGCATGTGGTTAGACCTCTTTATCGGCCTTTCCTTGAATACTTGGGGTTTTTAGACATGAAGCATTAGTCTTAAAAGAGGACCTTATAAATCAGGACAGAATTTTCCAGACTAAAATACCTGAGAAATGAGGAGTTGGAACCAGTAAGAAAGGTTTAAAGTAAAGGTGTCCGGTTGTTATTTTGCTGTTGTTGTTTGTTGTTTGGGGGATTTTGTTAGTTGTTTGTCACCTTGACACAAGCCAGAATTACTTGAGAAGCAGAACCTCAATTGAGAAAAATGCCTCCAGCAGATTGCCCATAGGGAACTCTGTGAGGCATTTTCTTGATTAATGATTGATGTGGGTAGGCTCATCCCACGGTGGGTGGTGCCAACCATGGGCTGGTGGTCCTGGGTTGTATAAGAAAGCAGGCTGAACAAGTCATAGGGAGCAAGCCAGTGAGCAGTGTTCCTCTGTGGCCCCTGCAGCAGTTCCTGCCTCCAGGTTCCTGCCTTGAGTTGCTACTTGGGCTTCCCTCAAAGGACTCAAAATACCTTTCCTTCCCAAGTTGCTTTTGGTTATGGTGTTTTAGCATAACAGTAAAAACACTAACTTTATATTTGAAACTAAGCCACTGTCTCAGGGAAGTGCACTGTAAAAGATTTCCAATCCTAGGACTTCCCTTGAAATTCTAAGAGGGTAGAAAGACGCTCACCCATGACCACCTATGATCTTTTGGTGAGTCTGCTCAAAAAAAAGTCTATAGGAGGAACAGTTATGATAGATACACTTACCATGACTACACCCTAGAAGAAAGAAGGACTGGAATATGAAATGGGAGGGCTGAGGCTGTTCTGGAAAAACAGTGAGAAGGAAAGGAGGATGAGTTGGTAGACCAGATAAACAACGCATTTGAGAATATAGCCTCTAAAGAAAAATCTCTGGGATGGTGGATTAGTTCACCTACAGAGATGGAAGTTGATAGGTAACCTAATGTCTTTGAGTATATGAGGTTTTATGTATATGGTGATAACCACTCTTGCCTAGCTACACAAAGAATAGAATAAAAGTTCAAATGGCCACAGGAGGGATTTCAGTTAAATATACCAAAGACTTTCCTAACAGTGA
This sequence comes from Peromyscus nudipes, assembly GCA_902168325.1. NCBI lineage: Eukaryota > Metazoa > Chordata > Mammalia > Rodentia > Cricetidae > Peromyscus > Peromyscus nudipes. The sequence continues at coordinate 9,608 of CABHPH010064550.1, forward strand.
GCAGTGAGGGGTGATAAACACTGGAACATGTAACCAAGAGAGTTTGCAGAATTTCCTTTCCCAGGGATCTTTAAAAATAGAGTTTAGAGAGGTCAGCTGAGAAAGCAGAGCCTGCCGCCTCCTCATCAGGTCTCTCTCTGCCTGCTATTCCTTCTTTTCTGTTGTCTTGATAGTCTCTCATACTCTCCACCTTCATCTCCAAACCTCCTTCTCACTCCTGTTCGGCAGCCAGTGTAGCCCCTATCCACCCCCATCCCCTGCACATCTGACCAGTCTTCCTGGAGCTGACTCTGTTCCTGGGGTCAGACTTCCATTATCCTTTAGGTTAATCACATCGAGTCCACCCACTGGACATGAGATGAAGTCCCACACTTATCAGCGATAGTCAAACTCTAAAAAGAACCATTAAAGGCCCCTTCGTCTGCTTTCCTAATAGTTCTCATTCTTTGGACTCAGATCAAAGCCTCCTTTTTGAAGTTTGCCTGACCTGTTTTAGCATTTGGTCCCTCTCATTAATGTGGCACTTCTAATATCTTATAACCTTTTCCCTGCTGCACTGGGCTCCTTAAGGGCTGTTTATTTCTATGTCCTCAAATCTTCCTTGAAATGTGGGTCAGACAAGGGAGTATAAACATGTCCAGCTCTTTAGCAAAAACTCCTAGATGGCTGACCTTGTATCATTGGGAGTCTCTAGAACTCCTAAGAGTACATTGTTAACAGTAACTAATGACAACTATAACACTGAATCCTGTAATTATAGGAAAGAAAGCAGGGCCCCCTGGGCCCAATGGCCCCCCAGGACCTCCAGGACCTCCAGGACCCCAGGGACCCCCAGGGATTCCAGGAATTCCTGGGATTCCAGGAACAACTGTTATGGGACCACCTGGCCCTCCTGGCCCTCCTGGTCCTCAAGGACCCCCTGGCCTCCAAGGACCTTCTGGTGAGTTCTCCTGTCTCCCACTCCTTAGAAACCTTGTCAGTACTTTTGTAGCATAGGAGTAGGTAATCTTCAGGGAAGTTTCAAACAGTGGTGATGTACAGTAAGAAATCCCTAGTCCAGTGTAAAGCTAGGAACTGAACAAGCTCTGATAGGGCCTGGCCTGCTCTAACTCTTGTTGAGATCAAGCTGGGCCAGACAGGCCATCTGTTCCTGCCCCATGCCAACCCTTCCATCACACTCCATCTTTGGCTCTAGGCCTCCATATAGTGAGCCAATAAACTCATATGAGCCAAAAACAGAGGTATGAGAAAGAGGTCCCAGCCATTCACTGGGGTTCCTGTAGTTATAGATTTGGCTTATTCTGATTTCCAGCGTGGAGTGCCACATGATGTTTGCATGGAAATAGTTTGTAAGGAGGAATGTTGGGGACCAGACAAAATGGCAACCCTATTATAGTTTCTTCCCATGTACTCTGAGACTCCTTTCCCATTGGTGTGGACAAGTAGCCACTTCCTAGTCAAGTGGTTAGAAATTTATGAATCACTCAGGCTGTGTCTGTAGCAAACCCAGACACCAAGACCACTGTGTCCCTGAGCCAAGTACTTCTCACACTACATCCTTAAATCCCATGCTGCTCATTCAAATGCCATTCCATCCCTCTGCCTCTTTCTCCTGGAGCCCAGCAGGGCATGCAACAGGTACAGCTGCAGATCCAAACCTGCCTAATTAGAGTTGACAGGGGGCAGACTGCCTGAACTTCTGCTGGTTGTTATTTCCTTCTCCTGCTCCCCTCCTGTATCTCGGGTTTTTTAAGAAATGGACTCTTGTAGCTGAATTCTCTAGGTCTCAAAATTCAGCAGCAAGACTCAGATTCTTCCACTTACAATTCAAATAGGGCTCAGCAGTGTTACCATGGCCACAAGAGATAAAGTTGTTTTTTAATCCAATCATTCCACAAATAATTAATTTCTGTGTACAAAGAGATATATTGTTAAGTGCTCCCTGTTCTCATAGAGCTTATGTCCTAAAGTCAAAGAGACACACATAAAGAAACAAGATCTTTATAAATGACAGTGGTCCTTGTAAAGTCAGTAAGAAAAGAACAAAGGGCTGAAAAAGCGAGTGCCATTGTCTCGGGGACACACAATGACAGGCATAGCATAGCCTCTTGTTGCTCTCCCTGGGTGGGGCTTACCTTGGACCAGTACTGGCTAGAAGCCAACTTCCCTGCCGGGATGTAGACCCTCTGAAGATGAAGGTCAGGAACAGGAATGGGAAGGAGGGGCTCGGCTCTGCCATTGACAGGCCCCATGTTAGCGTGTGAGTCCGCTGTAAGCCCTGGAGAAGACAATTCCACAGGGCTGGCTGTGGGGATGCAGGCTCTGAACCCCTGGCTGCTGAAATGAGAAAGGGGAGTAGAAGAGAACACAGCACCCTGACTGCCCTGTCCTGTTTTGCAGGTGCTGCTGATAAAACTGGAACTCGAGAAAACCAGGTTGGCTGGGGCGTACTGTCTTCCTGGGGAGGTGGGATGGCCTCAGGCTTAGGGTCACCTTAGAGTCTGCTCCCTATGAAACTCCCTGAGGCTTTATTTCATGTTGCCCTGGAGGTTTCGAGGTTTTCACTGGCATCCACTGCCAAGGTCTGAATTGAAAAGCTTTGTCCCAAGGATGTGCCTTTAGCTAAGGGAACACAGTCTTACCTGGACCATTTTACTCATTCCATGAGTGACGGAGGGTCACTACAACCAGATTCAGTAGTCCATGGAAATAACCTGCCTGTCAAGCCTGTACACCTAAGCCTCTGACTTCCAAGCCAGCCCAGATGCCCGATGGGCACTCAGACTGCCTGGACTCTGGAGTGGAGAAGTTTAAGAGTGTGTCCTTGAAAAGCAGCCTACTAGCTCTAGGCCGAGGCCAGCCTGGGCTTCCCCCTTAATGGCCTGATAGGTTCCCTCCTAGTCTTTGAGCTTCCCAATCTGTCTCTCTTGGCAAGTTCTACTGTCTAGCCTGGCCTCGTCTCCTCCCAGCAACCACCCTCACTATAGTTATTTGGCCACAATGATAAATCTACACAGTTGCACAGTCCTTGATGGCTTTGTGGGCCATTTTATATTCACCAGCATATTAGATCTGCAGCTGCCCTTGCGAGAGTGGCCAGACAGAGATTCTTATAATTCCCATTTTACAGCTGGGGAAATAAAGCTCAGAGGCATCACATTTGGCTGAAGGTCACATAGTGAAGAAGTGGTAGAGCTACAGAGTCCTACTTTTTTTTTTTTTAGGAGAAATAGAACTACTACTATCTCAAGACAGGGGAAAGGGAGCAGAACTGGGATACAAAGGAGTCTAGAAACCAGGGGTAAAAACACAGGCCTGCATGACATAGCAAGCAGCCGTCACAGTGACTCTCTTCTTCTCCTCCTCCTAGCCAGCTGTGGTGCATCTGCAGGGCCAAGGGTCAGCAATTCAAGTCAAGAATGGTAAGAATCAAAGTAGTCTCTCTCCCTACTAGGAGTTTCTCCCATCCCTCATTCCCAACCTCCAAATAATCAGCCAGCCTAGCTCCTCCCAAGTCCGTGAGTATCCCAGGCACGGAAGGGCATTTCCTACTCCATCGTGCCCTCTACTGGCTGTCATAAGTAACTGCTTGCACCAAGACCAATTGCTACACCCAAATCGCCTTTAGTTCTGTTTTTGCAGTGCGAGGGGGCAAACCCAGGGCCTTGTGAATGCTTGCCAAGCGCACCACCATTAAACTGCACCTCAGGCCCTAAATTGCATTTAGAATCCACTAATGTGGGATCTGAACAGGACTTGGGACATCATCTACCTAGGTTGTCTTGATGGTCATGTCAGAGTCACCATGGAATAGATATTTTCACAGTGCAAACTAAGGAATGTAGAACTATGTTAAATAAATCATTTTGTCTGATTGCCCTATACAGAAAATGGGTGGCAAGGGTGTTTCTCTCAGAGAAGGGGATATATTAGGCTCCAGAAGATGTGAGTACTAGTGTCTATCAAAAGTAAAAACATGTCAGTGGGGCTGAGAAAAGCGTATTTCATGTCATACCTCCATTTAGGGGATGGGGAAACAGAGTCACAGAGAGACTAGAACTACCCAAATGAACCATGCTGCCTTATGTTTGCACGGCACTTTAGAATCCCCCAATGTTCTGTCTTTGTTTCATTTAACCTTTGCAACAACCCTATGAGGTGGGTATTTCAAGTCTCCTTTTGTACAGACACAGAAACTAAAGCTCGGAGAACTTAATTAACTGGCCCACGATTTTGCAGTTAAGTTAGGAGCTGAGATTCCGAACCACATCTTTCCGACTCTTGGCACTGTGCTATGCCACTTCGGTGATGTGTGTGTACACTCCACTGAATGATTAGGTTCATTTTCTTCCCCCAAAGAGACATGAACATTCATTAAAGAACAGAGCTTTGAAATAATGTCCAGTCTCCAGGGTGCCCAAAGCCTAAAATGTATGAACCCCCAGGAGTCTTGGGAAACAACAAGCCAGCCAAGATGCCAGATGCTTACAGAGCTTGGAGTGGAAGGGAGGGGCTGTGAGCAGAAACAGTAAATAAAGGTTACCAAACCTGCTACATGGGGACAGCTCCTAAGAGTTGAACTGTCTGTGCTGAGCTCCTCGAATCAGACTTAGCTACTCCCTTGACTGTCACTTGATACCCAGCTGTCTCAGTCAGGGTTTCTATTGCTGTGAAGAGACACCATGACCACGGCAACTCTTAGAAAGGAAAACATTTCGTTGGAGCTGCCTTACGGTTTCAGAGATTTAGTCCACTATCATCATGGTGTGAAGCAGGGCCGTGTGCAGACAGACCTGGTGCTGGAGAAGGAGCTGAGAGTTCTACATCTTCATCCACAGGCAGCAGAAGGGGGCTTTGAGCAACATGGAGCATAGCTTGAGCATATGAGACCTCCAAGCTCACCCCACCACCACCAGTGACACACTTTCTCCAACAAGGCACAGCCACTCCAGCAAGGCCACACCTCCTATAGGAGGATAGTGCCACCCTCTATGGGCCAAGCATTCAAACACAAGTCTGTGGGGGACATTGCTATTCAAACCACCCCAGCCTAATAGCCTCGCAAGTACAAATAGGAGCAGCGTAAGAGAAAAACCCTAGGAGCCCTGCAGAGGATTGCAGAGGATCAAGCACTGTGGGACCCAGGGTCCTGGGTGGGCCATAATCACCATCCATGTGGAAGAACATGGTCAGACAGGAACCAGATTTGTTTGGGTATCTAAATGGCGGCCTTTAATGTTCATTCTATGGCAGAAGCCCCTCTTTTTGCTCCCACTACCATAACAGAGCAGGACAATTTCCAGTCCCTCCGGGCTAATTCCCAGTGGTAGGTTATGCTGACCACCGGAAGTGAGGGAGGTCACAGCGAGAGGACACTAGACAGAGAAGTCCACTGAAGTACCGGAACCACAATCTTCTGCTAACTCAGATGGCCTCCCTTCTCCTCATCCTTCAGAAAGGTGGACCTTCTGAGACTGGCCAAGGATGGGATGTGTAAAACATCATCTTCTTGTGTGAAGGACAAATGGCTGAAAGAGAAAGCCCCTGTGAGCGTAGGTTCCCTCTTCTTATGGTAGGAAGGAACATCTTTCTATCTGCAGGATGGGAAGAGAAATATTCCTCTATCCTGCCATGCTTGTGTTCGTAGCTGAATTAGGGATATGAAACAGATGCTTTGCCAAGGGTGCCTCAACTCCTAGGCACATTCCCATATCCTCCTCGCTGGTCTACTGTAACCTGGCAGGTTATCCCCATGTATTGTGAAGCTCTCCCTCACCTATGGGGCCTGGTTACTGGTGGTCACTATCCCCAGCTGCCTTGGAACGTGAGTGATCATCCCGACACCGAACAACAACTTTCTAGTTCTCCAGACAGATGGATGGTTTGATTAAGTGGTTTCCTGGGGCCCTTGGGAGGCTTCCCAGAAAGGCGTGGGTGTGGAGGAGCCACAGAAAAGAATCTATTAAGAAGGTAAAAACACAGGAACCTCTGAGACAAGAGAGGAATTCGGGTGATATCGCTAGCAAAGTGAAATTGAATACTAAGACCTAGCCTGCCACTCAGTGTCTGGATTTTGCCTGTGCAGTCACCATAACAACAAAGAAAATATGGTTATGTGCCTACTCTCCTCTTCCACCGTCACCAGCTCCAATTCCAGCTAGAAGGTAAAGCGCCTTGCTGATGAAGAGGTCAAGAATACAAGGATAAAAACTGATGCACACAGATCCATAGGTCCTGAGGCGGGCCTAGGAGCCACTTTACACACAGTACAGCTTTCCTGCTTCCAAATGTTCTTCTGAAAGCTTGGCCCTTGAAAATTGTGGTCCCCAGGGATAGACAGGGTTGGCAGGGGATGGGGGAGTGGTACTGCTTGGTATTTCTTTCTGTTGCCCCGCTTATTCTGACATGTACTGAGTGACTGCCCTTCTCTCATACTGAGATCTTTCAGGTGGAGTACTCAATGACTGGTCTCGCATCACTATGAACCCCAAGGTGTTTAAGCTACATCCCCGCAGCGGGGAGCTGGAGGTACTGGTGGACGGCACCTACTTCATCTATAGTCAGGTAGAAGTGAGTACGGTCTTAGGCCTAACTCTTCTTATATCCAGGGTGCAGATCTGGTGCAGGCCACCTAGGGGCACTGTGGAGCAAGCCAAGACCATCCAATCCTAACTTCCTGCTTTGCTGGGGGAAGGGGTGGTGGAGTCCACACTGGGAGGGAGTTGAAGGGAGGAAAGAAAGACCAAGGGAATCTGTTTCATTTTTTCCCTAGCAAAATATCACTGAAAAACTGTAAAGAGACCCCTCCCACATCCTGCTGTCTGATTCCCTCTTGCAGGGCCCCAGTCCCTTGTTTCCCCTCTGAGTCGTTTGGTTCCACAGAGGGACTGACCTTGCTCTAAGTTTCTGAGACTATGTCCCAGAGCTGCTGAGAGCCCTCCCCACAACACTGCTAGCTTGGGCATGATAATGAACGGTGCTCCTGCGGACCTTCTCTCTACCTTTAAAAGATTTCTGACTGTCTTTCCTTCCTCTTTCTCCCATTTGTTTCTGTCTGTTTCTGTTGTTCTCGCCTCCTTCTGATGTCATTCTCCCAGACCTTTCTCCCCTCCACTTTTGTCCTTTTCCTGCCCTGGGCCCACTCCCCACAGGTCTGCCAGTGGCCATCCATCCCCTCCCTCATTGTGTGCCTCCTCTGTCAGGACTCTCCGCAGAGCTACAAGTAGATAAGCCTTGAGGTCAAGGTTTCGGGGAGGCAGGCAGCAAAATGGCAGATGAACAGAAGGACTGAGGAGCCACCAAATGGCTCTCAAGAGGAAATGACCAGAGAAGTTGGGTTAACAAACACCTGCCTGGCACACACAGGGTCCTGGCGTAGCTTGGTCCTGACCCAAGAGATTATGCGGCACGTAAATATGTTTCCAGTCAAAGAGCCTATGGAGTCATTTTGATGAAGTGATTTAAGGTGTCAGATGAAGGAAGGTCCCCACTCCTATGGGGCATGTGGGCATAACCCCAATATCCTGTGAACTAAATTCCATTGAGTAGTGGTGCAAAATCAAAGTTCAGGGTGGGATGTGCCAACAAAAGGTAATGAAGGATGAAACTTAAATTTCTGGACCCAGGACAGGATTAGGAGTGGCCCATATGAGCTAAGAAAGTCTCCATGAGACCATGTCAGAGGTTCATACTTCCTCCTTGGCCTGAGAATGGAGTTAGGAGACTAGGATTTACATCCATTATCTCATTTGTATGGGCTAGCTCTCCATCTCAGGACCTGCTTCCTCAGTTAGCAAGGGAGAGGGCCAAGGTGTGCTGAGTGAAGCGAGGAGAGTAGGTTGCAAGCTCGGGAAGTTTCTGTTCACAAGCTAGAGAAATGGGAAGTCATCATTGTGACCTCCTGCAGGCATCAGTGATTCCTAAGTGTGTTCCTACATAGTCTTTAGTATGGGAACTGGAGGGTAGTGTATCTGGAGCATTGATTAATCGCCTAGAGTGTGCAAAGCACTGCTTCATGCCAGGGCTAGGGAGTGGGGTCAGTGAAATGGAAAATAAGGCACAGTTCTTAGACTCAAGCAGTCTGTAAGGAAGGTTTGCTCAGCCCCCTGAACCTATGGAGAAGGGGAAGGACAGTGATCTGTCACCCTGCTGTTCCTGTTGACCAACAGGCACACTTTGGGGTAGCACTGCCCCCTGTATACTGGCAGCTCATCTGAGGAGGTTTTATCTGCTCACCAGGGGAGGGCCCCACCCTCTTTTTCCTCTCTCCCCCAATCCCTTCTCGTTGCCTCTCACCCAGGTGTACTACATCAACTTCACTGACTTTGCCAGCTACGAGGTGGTGGTGGATGAGAAGCCCTTCCTGCAGTGCACGCGCAGCATCGAGACAGGGAAGACCAACTACAACACTTGCTATACTGCAGGCGTGTGCCTCCTCAAGGCCAGGCAGAAAATCGCCGTGAAGATGGTGCACGCCGACATCTCTATCAACATGAGCAAGCACACCACCTTCTTTGGGGCCATCAGGCTGGGCGAAGCCCCTGCATCCTAGATTCTCCCATTCCATCCTGGCCCATGCCCTTGCCCCAGGTTTGGGAGCCAGGACTCCCAGACCTCTAAGTGCTGCTGTGGAGTGAGGTATATTGGCGTTGCAGCCACAGAGAGAAATGCCCCAGCACTATTTATTCCCCAGTGACTCCAGGATGACAAGGCCTACGTGACTTCCCAGAATGACCTTGAGTTGCCAGCACAGTTGATGAAGCCCCAGGGTTTTCAAGAAGCAGAACCCTCTTAGGCAACCTGCTGACTGGCTTATGGTGACTCCTCAACCCCTAGGTCCCTCATCAGATTTACCATTTGTTGCACTAAATTGAGGATCCAAGACCATAGGCCACAAAAAGCAAAGGTGCACTCCAGATTCTAGGGGTGATCATCTGACTCCAAGGGGGCTCTGCTTCTCTCTTGGCTGGGGGTGGCATTAGGTTACAACTTAAGGAGAGGGTCAGGTCAGAAGAAGGCAAGTGCTTGTGGCAGAGACCCAGGCAATAACCTGCCAAGCAAACATCCTTGGCAGAGGAGGCATTCTTGCTGTATTGCACTATGACCTACAAGAGGCTCAAAAAACTCCTCCCACTCAGGCTAAGAGGTACACTGTGGCAGCTTGCTGGACTCCAGAGCTGGGAACTTTGCTCTGCCTTGGAATCATTGCAGGCATGGCTACAACCCTGCCTACGTAAGAACCCGAATCTATACTTGGGCCATGCATGTCTCACCTTGTTTACAGCCATGCTCCACTCTCGGAAAACTACCTGGAGTCTTCCCACCTGTCGCCCTCCCCAGACTGACTAGAAAGCTTTCTGTCATCTTCCTCCACAGTGCCTACCTCTGTCTGAGACAGGTGCCTCATGTGGGACTCATGCTCACATGAGTCTGGTGTATTCTTTAAATTACCTGGGCACAAAGAATTTTCCATTGATTAAGAAATACACTTATTATCCATCTAATTCTAAGAAAATTGTGTCTGGGAACAGATGGTTAAACTGGATAACCTCCAAAAGCCCCTTGGAGTTTGGATATCAGTGGCTCTCAACAGTTACCTGCCACAGTAGACTTCCGAGTTCCCAAACCCCGGACTCTCTTAAACATTAGCAAAGCAGGGCTTTTCTACCTTACCCAGAAAGGGAGAGAAGTAGGAATTGAAAACAGGGAGTTTTGTCCGTGTTTGCTGCAACCCAAGTGATCATTAGGTCAACCCACATGGTCGTTTGGTCAACTCACATGATCGTTAGGTCAACTCAAGTGATCATTAGGTCAACCCACATGGTCGTTAGGTCAACTCACATGATTGTTAGGTCAACTTAAGTGATCATTAGGTCAGGTCTTATCTGAAAGAACAGCAGCTGATGGTCCACTAACACAGTCTTTCTTTAGAAACAGATTACTGTCACCATAGAGGTCTGAACTTCTCTCCTAGAGCCAGACTCAGGGCAAACCAACTGTCTGGCTATTGGGCAGGGTTCTAACCCCTAGTTCAGATCCAAAGACACCTCCACCAATTTTCCTGCATGGTCATATGCTAGGATTATTCACCAACTTTCTTTCCAATTGCCTGGCTTCAGGGTGCCAGGTACAGCCCAAAGCAGGGAGACTCAACCTTGAACAGCCTGCTCCTCCTGCTCCTGAAATGTATTTCTTTTTGAAGAGATGGAGAATACATCCCTGAAATTCATCAAGAACAACAGGTTTCTCAGCTGCACCTCCATTTCCAAGTAGCCATATTGCTTGGTCCTTCAAGGGTCAGGTAAAGAGGTAATAGGCTAAGCCTCCTTTGTCTAATGCTAATGGCAGCCTTATAACCAGAACTGAGGAAAACTTTAGACATGCATCTGATCCTGAAGGCCTTGAACAATCAATCAGCAGTGGTAGCAGGAACCAACAGCCCCTCTCCTTAGTACTGGAAGCTTACTTCCTCTTGTATTGTTTCCTTTGAAGAAGGCAGGGTAGAGAATATCACAGTTACATTGCATAGGTAAGGCTGGGAGAGTGAAGTGTTTTGACTAAGATCTCACCCAGCCTAAATCACAGACCTGAGCCTTCAGTGAGGTCTGACTCCGAAGCTAGTCCCTTACCACAGCACTGTGGAAAGTATGGGGTCCAGGAGGAACAAATAAAGGTGGTCGTATGGAACTGACATCATTGGGGGGTCCTAGGGAGAAACCTAGCAATGCCCAGTGTTCATTACTGGACAGTGCTGCCTATTCCCTTGGCTGCCAGAGGCTCTGTGGAAGAAGACTTGGGCATTTTCCTGGGAAACAGCCCCAGTGATCAACCCTAAGAGTTCTTGACTTGAAAAGAATCTTCCATTCGAGCTCTGGGTCCCACAGCACAGGTAGCCTTCAGGATCTTTCACCCATCTGATAAAAGCAGCAGCCATCACGTGAGGAGCTGCCATGTGAGGCAAGGACTTCCATTCCTAACCCTAGACACAAATTCTGGGAGCCAGTCTGCTTCCTGTAGTTAAGTGTGACCCCATCTCTCCTGCCGTATTACAAAGACCTTGATGTTGCCAGAGTCTCTCAAGAATGGGAGGAAACCCGAGAGGAGCATTCTAAAGCCAGATGGCTGTGAGGAAATGAGTTTCCTAAGTGTGCTCCTGCAGGACATGCCAACCCCATCACACTGTGCATGGAGATCATAGGAGAATTCAGCTTCTCACTACCTTTTATTCATTCTAAACCCTCACAAGGAGCCCTAGAGGAAGAGGGCTGGGGGAAGGAAATAGTAGAGTGGGGAGGCCTGTTGTGCTGTGGTCATTGACAAGGTGGTGAAGCATTTACTGATAGCATAGGGATATAGATTTACAGTTTGGAATTGTTGTGATGGGAAGTTACCCCAAGGTTAGCGTAGAGAATGGGACATGTTTGGGTAAGCAGATGGCAGGTTTGAAGGAAAAGTGCATGGCAGGAGCCCCTACCAGCTGCTTGAGCTTCAGAAGCCAAGCTGGCACAAAATGCAGCTGCTGGATGTTGTTTGGCTATTGGTTCCCTGGAAGAGGTAGCGTTTGCCTTAGCTGCCCCTCTGTCCATCCCGAGCCAAATCTCTGTAACTTAGGAAGCAAGAGCTAAGGAGCTAGAGGTCAGCAAGGACTTTGATCCTCATGTGAACGCTTGCATTCTATGCATCTTCTAGTGGATGCAAACAGATTCGGAGAAATTCGGACCTAGAAGGACTCTTAGAGGGAATGCAGCCCGAGCTACATCCCATCCTGTTACTCATGTGAATCTGATGCTCAGATAGGGAAAGTGGCCTGCCTAGGACAGTGAGCATGGCTCTCTCTCCAGACTCAGCAGTGGAAAGGGACAGAGCAGCCTGTCCCATGGAACCTCCTCATTCACACACCCACAGACTCAAGGCTAGAAG
>CABHPH010064554.1:0-11748 GCA_902168325.1 Peromyscus nudipes
GTGTGTGTGTGTGTGTGTGTGTGTGTGTGTGTGTGTGTGTGTTTGTGTGTGTTTGTGTGTGTGTGTGTTTATGTGTGTCTGTATTCATGAATTCAAATATCTCTACAGTCTGTATTATTGGATTCCCCTGGATCTAGAATCACAAGCAGTTGTAGCTGTCTGACATGGTTGCTATGAACAGATATGTATGAACAGAACATGCTTGTAATCCCTGAGCTCTCAGTATAGTCTCTGCTCTATGTTCTTATTGACACTTATTACCTCTGATTTTAACTTATAGTCCTCCTAGATAATGTCTTTGGGATTTGATCATGCTTTTCTAATGACTAACTTGTTCTTAAAAGTCTAAGAACATAAAGAAGGTCTATGCTGACACTCTGTACAGTATAAGACAAAGTTTTCTATGTTTTGAGTTTTAGTATTTTTTAATGTTTATATTTATTCTTTGAAAACTTTATGCACTTATATAAATTATTTGTATCTGATCCCCTGTATGCCTTCCAACTACTCCCAGACCGACTAGTCCAACTCTCCCCCATCTTCATGTTTTCCTTTCATTTATTATTAGTCGCCTTCTGGTTCCAATTAGTACTGACCATGAGAAAGATATTTCTTCATATATACCAGAAACAATAGCTTTACGATATGTGTCTTATAAACCATTACTCTCAAATTCTCTTTTTATTTTCTTTGTGGTTTTCCTTTAGCATGAGTTAATTTTAATGACTGAATTCACCTGTTTTGCTTTTCTCCCTTGCTGTGCTTATAGTATTGTTATTTTTACTATCTTTATTAATTAACTTTATATTAGGAAACTTCTCATCTATATATAATGTGTATTGACCACTTTTATCCTCTACCTGCCTACCAACCTTGTTTCATCTCCACAGGCTCTCTCAAATTCATTTCTGTTCATTTTGTTTTATAGTCCACTGGTTAACCAGGATGCCTGTATGACCATGTGTTTAGAACAATCTGTTTGAGACTGGTGGTCTCTGCAGAGGGTATACAGTTAAAGGCAGTGATTCTCTCTATACCAGAACCTGTCAGAAGCAAGTATTTCAGAGGTAAACAGCAGGGTCCAATGTGCCCCTTCCACCACCTTGACTGGAACATAAAAATTATGTTCAGTTTTAAGCATATAGAAATAACATATTTAGTAAGGAAAAACTCTTAATTTTTCATTTCAAGGCAGTGACTATTAATATTTTAGTATTCACCTGTTTTATTATTCTATTCACCCTAATATGCTTTTCTGTTGTTGAAATTACAACTTTTAGAAATTGCTTTTGGAAATAGATGCAAGCTAGTTGATTCTGTATACTTCCTCTCTGCATATTTAGTATTAGATTATACCTGTTAATTTCTTGTCATGTTTTTCTATTTCCAACAGTGTGCAAGCAATAGTAATGAGAAGTATTTTCAGTCGGCTGTAAGAGTTCAAATGCCCTCATTAACATTTTGTACAAGAAGTAATGACTTTGTGAAACAGATAATATATGCAATGGGGTGCATTATGATCTCATTCTATAGAAGATATTGGATGAATGACCTGGAGTTCTTAAACATGAACACTGCATTACAAGACAAAATGCTGAGAGTGATAGGCATGACGTCTTAGATAATATGCTGTCCAAAAAACACTTCCTCAACTTGCTTCATTTAACTTCTTTTTAAGCTAGTGACAGAGATGATGTATTACTCATTATTTTAAAAGATTCTTCAATAAACCAGAAAAGTAATGAGTTGCTTTTTTGACCCTGGACCCAGGAATAGTTATGATTATCTGCACTATTTGGTATGAAAAAAATCAGACAGTCTTCTTGGTCTGTTACTTCAACTGTGATATTTGATAATCTACACATATGTCATGAAGGTCATTCCAACATAGAATTCCGTAAATGGACGTATTCTTAAGTGAAAGTTAAGTACATGTACTACTTTCCTGACGTCCACCTCTGTTGGGCCTATGTAGATATGAATTGCCGGAAGATGAGCATACTGATTTCAACTGCCATGGACAAAACTTGGAAGGATGTGTGTATTACTAGTAAATATTCCAACGAATAGAATGCTAGAAGAGTGGCTGGAGAGAGGGCTCTGCTCTTCCAGAGGACTCAGGCTCAGTTCCCAGCACCCACACAGCTGCTCACAACTGTGTATAACTGCAGTTCCAGGAGACCTGACACCCCTGGCAAAACAACAATGCACATTTTTAAAAATGTCAATAAAATAAAGTAATAAGAAGAATACTAGAAGAGAAGATGTCTCGACACTGTATTTACCTACAACTGAAGACAGAATCCTCCTTACTTAATTGTTATCTTTTCTGTGGCATGGTCTGGGGACTGAGATTCATTTTGATATAGTAGAAAAATGTCCCTTTGGTTGTCACAGCATTAATAAACTTACTTAGAAAACTGAAGAAACATGCATATAAATCTGTAAATATATATTGCATAATTTTAATAAGCATGTATCCTAAAACGATAATAATTACATATTAAACACACAGTTGTCTTTGTTTTTGTGGTGTCTGTTTTCTTTTGCTTTTTGCATCATTCACCCAGTTCCTCATTTTTTTTTTTTTTTTTTGGTTTTTTGAGACAGGGTTTCTCCGTGTAGCTTTGCTCCTTTCCTGGAACTCGCTCTGTAGACCAGACTGGCCTCGAACTCACAGAGATCTGCCTGGCTCTGCCTCCCGAGTGCTGGGATTAAAGGCGTGCGCCACCACCGCCTGGCCAGTTCCTCATCTTTTAACCTCTAGTGAATGAGGGCTCACCTTGACATCTCTAATTTGCAATTACCAGAGGATTTTTCACAATGTAGCTCTCTCTAGTACCTTAGTACACTTACACAATTGTTCCAAACTATGACAGAGGTAGAATGTGTGTTAAATTCCACAGTTCATGTCCATGCCAGTGGTATTGGTGGAGAGACTGTTATTGATAGCCAATCCATCTTTCACACATCAGACACAAAATAAACAATCATGATTCATAGGTGTTACCCATAAATCTTAACTCACGTAATAGAAACTTACAACATTCTCCAAATGAGAAGAATGAAGAAAAGTACAATACAGCAGGGAACTCAACACTTATTATCACAGTTCTAGCAGTCTTCTGAGTTTTATTCAATACATGTATTTGGTAATTTCTCTCTCTTTATCAATAGGGTATTATGGAATGGGTGACATTGATCTGACGCAGCTGTCACTGCCAGTGAGATACAAAGAATGGTCAGCAGGGAAGACATCAACCACATGTGATTACTATTCACCCTCTAAACCAAGACAAGAGCTTTCCTGAGTATGGTTTCCAACTCATTTCCTTAGTTTCAACAAAATATTAAACTTAATGAACAATGGCTTGAAAATCATGTTTTCTAAGTTTGAATTGATCTACAGTTTATCAGTTCTTTGGTGTTGGACAGATGATTTATGTTTGCAATTTCTCCACTGTGTTGAAGAAGGGCAATATATTATAAAATGTTATTATTAACTTGATTTGGATAGACATATAAAAGGCCATGTTATTAGTTACTGAAGTCCTTCCGTATGTCAGTCACCATTCAAATGTGAGGTGTGCAGATGAGCACGTAATTTTCATTACTGTCTCAGGAGAAAGAATATGAAAATGAACATAGTTTTAATTATAACACTGACAATATTCTTGACAACAGTCAAAGTGGGTGATGAAAAATGTTTTGTACCAACTAAATTCAAAAGTTGAAAATTCAAAGATATACATTCAAACATTGAGATTTTTATGGTAAAATTTCTGAGTATCATTACTCAGAGGAACTTCCAATCTATTGACTATATTTTGTCTTTTAAAGACTTTTAAAAGCATGTAAAGTCTATTTTTTTGGTTTTTCATGCCAACTTTTAGTAGGGAACCAAAGCATAGAAAGGTTGATATGTGATAATTTACTAAGGAAACATTTTAATTGAAAGGATTGTATTAAAAAAGCAATTATGAAATGATAAAAGTTAGTTCCAGCTTTCAAAGTTTAGGTGTAATGCTAGCCTAATATAAGCTTTATACATAACTGTGCAATGGACAAAAAATTGTGGTTTTATTGCACTGAAAAATAAAAAAAAACATGACTAATGACATGAGAATCAATCAAATTATAAAACATTCGAGAAAAATATCTTCGATCCTTCTTTTATTATTTTTTTACAACTTGAAATATATTAAAAATTCTATTCACTCTTAGAAAAAAGCAAAAATGAATGTGTTCATTTGAACTAAAGATTTTAAAGTTGCTATTTTATGTAGTTAAGTCAAAATAAATCAATAAACAATTATTTTTATATAACCCCTTCCTCCTTTGAATACAACTATTAATCTCAAATTAATTTTCCCGTACAATTGTTGTAACAAGTAATAACATTAGTGGTTTTATATCCCAAATCATATTTTAAAATAACGTAAAGGGCAGTGACAAATATTTTCTCTACAAATCAATATTTAGGAAACAGATTAAGGTCATATTTCATGTATATAACCCAATAACAATGGTGACTGGTCCCTCATAAAAGGGAATGAAATCCCCTGTAAAGAGCAACATAAAATAGTTTCCTTATCTTCTGCTAAATGCTGTGTTCAAATTTTCTTTTATTGTATGTTTAATTACTAGCCTTTGTAACTGAAAACTGTATATTCATATTAGGAAGGCAAAATTCAGAGTCTATTTTCCTAAATTACTTTCTAGTCAAGAATCACATTTTATGTAGACATCACAACTGCCCACTCTTCATACTTCTTCATTCCTAGCCTCTAGATTACGGAGTTTCTAAACATAGTTTAAAGACTTCTCTTGACTTACAAGGTTTTGTTTGCACCTTCATGAAAACTTGCAGGCATCCATTTCTACACTGGTCAAAGAGCTTTAAATCACCTCACTAAGGTGTTCCTGTTAATTTAAGTTTCATGTGTTCAAAGAGAAGCGTGTTTTATCTTCTGTTGTCGAATTCACCAAGGAGAACGTGTGTGAATTATGTCTTACTACCTATGTTCCTCAATGGATTCTGAGTACCATAGGAAGATGTACACGCTGGGGAGACTGCTCCATTCCTCTGGATGCGTGAGGAACTGTATTCAGTTCCCAAAACATAAAAAAAAAGCCGGATGTGTTCGTAATTGCACTTGTAATCCCAGAGCTGGGTAAGAGGAGACAGATGGATCCTTGGGAATTAATATCCTACTGGTTTCTTCTTCACTGGTTAGTTCACTTCCAGGTCCTGTCTTAGATAAAAAGATGTGTGTCGCAGCAGAGGAATCACATCTGAGTTTGCCCTGTGATCCAAATTCATGCAAACACATATGCACGCATTCATGGATAAACACAAACACGAAATGAAATAATTTACTTTAGAATAGCAAGAATGTTTTCAGTTGAGGATTATATTTTGATCAATATTAAATTCTTGTTCCCTTTTTTTTAGTTACTGGTCATATTTTCTTCAGAATTGAGCTGCAGTTAGTACTTAAGAGTAGAAAAGAACCAAGTAAATTCTGTACATAGCTCAATAAGTTGTGCACAAACTGAAGGATTTCAATAGAAGGGTAAGAAACAACCTGGTTTATGCTGAAAATTTGAAAAAAAAAAGAGATTTGGTCTAGACATAAATTCATGGGAAGAAGGTGGGAAAATGTGCATTTAAGGGATGGTACTGTGGATCAAGGACAGGAAACTAGGGAGGACTCATGGGACTTTAAGAATAGTAGGGAAGAGAAATAGATCATATGTGATATTGAAGAGGAGTTGGTATAATGAGGAAAGAGGAAGTGGGGAGATAATGTAGGGAAAGGGATGTAAGGAAAACTGTTCATGAAAATGCCACAAGGAAACCTGTTGTTCTGTAAGCTAAAGGAAAAAGTCTCACCAACATGACTGCCTACACGTGAGCTGATCAAGGATGACACCAATTGAAATGCTGAAGTGGACTGGGGCCAACCTTGGGTCCATGAGGCCTCAACCCTGCACAAAGAACCACAGGCAACTAAGGAGCGCCAAGAGTGGGAGAAGCGGTCCTCCTCATGGACCGGCACACCCATTGGTGATCCAATACCAAACGCCCAGCCCTGAAGACATACGCACAAGCAACATTACACATACTGACCATGTTCTATTGCTTACATATGTGCATAAAGATACATATATTATGAAACAGCAATTAATGAAAGAACAGGCTCTAGATTTTCAGGAGCAAATAGGAGTATATCAGAGGGAGTATAGTGAAGGAAGTAAATGGAAGAGAGAAACGGTAGAATTATATTATATTCCCCCCAAAAGAGAATAAAATTAAATCCATGTAAGGGATTAGCACCCGTCTACTTTTTTCCTTTCCTCTTTTTTTATTTTTTATTTTTATTTTTTGAGACAGAGCCCAGAACTGCCTCACTGTGTATCCCTGACTAGTCTGGAACTCCCTTTGGGATTCCGACTTGCTTTGAACTCCCTTTGCAGACTAGGCTCACCTTGAATTTTGCCTAAGCACAGGGATTAAAGACAGGTACCATAATTCCCAGCTTTTTCCCCCTACTTTTCCTTTTTTTTTCTTTTCTAAACTACATTAGTATTTCAAGATAGTCTGCTTGTTTTGAATATAAAACAAAATATCCCTTAATAAAAGAAATAACTGTCCAGTGACATGATTCAGTTTGATCCAAATCCACTGAGTGTGTTCCCTGGGATCCATATAGCACAAAGCAGAAAAATGGTCCTACAGTTTCTCCTTTGACCTCCAACCCTGTTTCCTGGTATGTAAGTATATACGAGGGTGTTTATACCCTCGTATATACTTACAAACAAAAATAAATAAAATTTTAATATAAGTAAAGAGTGAATATTATTAACATAGAAAATCTCAAATTCAATCACCATTTCAGTGTTATAGGCCAAAGTGACATGGAATCTATCCTTGAAGTAATTTACTAGACAACTGAGAAACATGAAGAAAGACTAAAATTGGAGTTGCTATACTTAACATAAATTATTACTTTAGAGAGAATTGAGAGATTAAAGTCTATATTTTTTAACTCAAATTGATGTGGAAAGTCTTTAAAATCTAGTGGTTGCAGAAGTCCATGGATAAAGTTCCTAGGAAGACATGACAAAATCATTAAAAATGTTAATAAGGATATGCCATGATTATTGAATATTTGAACAATGGATAAAATGGTATTTTATAAATCTAAGTTAAATCACAGTCATTGAAATCTAATAACAGCTTAATGTTTCACTACTAATTACTACAAAGAGTTCTGCTATCTCTCTTACACACACACACACACACACACACACACACACATATATTTATATATATTCACTTATAGTGAAATTAGATATTATAAAGTAACAAAAATATATAAGCACTGTGGTGGTATTGTGTTCCCCAAAATATTGTGCACCCTAATAAACTTATCTGGGTCAGAGACAGAACAGTCACAATATTAAACATGAGGATAGGCAGTGGTAGCACACACCTTTAATTCCAGCATTCCAGAGGCAGAAAACCCTCTGGATCTCTGTGAGTTCAAGGCCACATTGAAAACAGCCATGCATGGTGGCACACGCCGCCTTTAAACTCAAGAAGTGAGCCTTTAATCCCAGGGAGTGATGGCAAAAACAGAAAGATATATAAGGCATGGAGACCAGAAACTAGAAGCATTTGGCTGGTTAAGCATTTGGCCTGGTTAAGCTTTCAGGCTTTCGAGCAGCAGTTCAGCTGAGACCCATTCTGGATGAGGACTCAGAGGCTTTCAGTCTGAGGAAACAGGACCAGCTGAGGAACTGGCCAGGTGAGGAAGCTGTGGCTTGTTCTGCTTCTCTGATCTTCCAGCGTTCACCCCAATAACTGGCCTCAGGTTTGATTTTATTAATAAGAACTTTTAAGATTCCCTCTACAAAGCACTGTATAGGAAGAATTATAACATATCTATTTAGCAAATTAACTATAAATATGTATTCTTTCAGCCCGATTTTTCAGCTCAATTATTTTGTGTAAACTAGATTCCACCTATGAAGGAATGTTAGTTCATATGAGAACCTTCATGAGTCACTAAATTTGATTCCAGGTCTTGTGTTCTTTAAGATCTCAAAGGACAAAGTCTTCAGTAACAATTAATCTGCAGTCCATTAACAGTGAATATTTCTGGATGTAAGAAAACTGCCTGAATTCCTCACTCCATCACAAATGTATTAAGATTAATTTTACACAGGAACAAAAAAATCAAGTGACTATTTGATTTCTTTTGCAGGATTGTCTGTTTGTTGCAGTTCTTAACATCTTTTTACTCTACCATCATTATGGAATACTACCCAGCTGATTAAGAAAAAGCTGATAGCATTAAATTCACAGGTAACTGGATGGAGTAAGGAAAAAAAAGTATTCTTGAATGAAGTAACCAAGACCCAGAAAGGTAAATATGGTGTGTTCATTTGTATACGAATGGTAGCAGTTAAATCTTCAATAAGAAAGCTATAATTCCCATAACCAGCATTTAGTAATAGAATAAAGGACTGGTGGTGGGAGAGACATCTCACTAGGAAGGGGAAATAGAAAGGATAGTTATGGATAGACAATGGGGGGCAGAAACAGGAGAATCTAACAGAGAAGAGGGGGGGAAATGGGACTAGAAAGGGAATATGTGGCAGCTGAAACTAAGGGACATTTGAGAAGTCATATGGAAAAATAAAACATTAGAAACTTCCCAATATGTATAAGTGTATAAAGGTAATTTAAGTGAAATTGCCCAACAACAGGGAAATCAAGCCCAAATGAGTTATTGGCCAAAGTTGCTTCATGAGAACCCCAACAACCCATGCCATTGCCAGGCTATTGTTTTTCTCTACAGAGTATCACTAACCCCCAGTTGCTGAAGACAATACCTACACAACACCCACAACTGAACACAAGGAAGTCAGCTGGTGTCTGCCCAGAGCCTTCATCCCTCTGAAGTATTTATTGTTCATGATACCAGGAGTTACTCTGCATGCTATTGAAGGAGAAAGGCAAACACCAAATGCAGAACCAACGATCTCTAGTGACGGTCTAGTGCTGGCAAGATACACACGTACAATATTAGGACAAAGCTTGTGGAGCTACCAGTCAATATCTGATTAGATTACAGCCTATTTCCCTGAGAAGGAACCAATCGCTGAAACTTCTTGGTGTCTAGGAACCTGAGACTAGACAGTCAGGAGCTTAGGAGAGAACCAAACAACTGAACCAAATGTTCTGCTTAGGCAGTAGTTCTCAACTTGTGGGTCAAACTATCCTTTTACAGGGGTCACCTAATACTATTAGACATATCAGATGTTTGCTTTACAATTCATAACAGTAGCAAAAGTACAGTTACATAATAACAATGAAAATGTTATGGGTAGTAACATTTGGACCACTTGGTTCTAAATAGGATGTCTCTGTTAACACCCCCCCCCCATGCTCAGGGAGACCTGTAGAAGAGGAGGCAGAGTCTAAGAGCTAGAGCAGATGGAGGACACCAAGGAAACAAGATCTCCTAAACACAAGTAGGACCTACACACATATGAACTCATAGATTGTGATAGCAGGCACAGTCCTGCTCCAGATGAGGTCCCAGAGGTGAGAGATATGGACACCAGCTCATGTCCATAACCCAGGAGCTATCTCCAATTGATAACTGCTTGCAAAGAAAAATTAGTTTTCCCCAGTGGAGTCTCACTGGGCGTAAAAACCACTCTGTGATCACTGTGTGATGTTTGGAAGTGTTTTCTTTCTGAATTTAGGTTTGATGAATGTTGCTGAGTCAAGACTTTTTCTTAGTTTCTATTAAAAATTATAATCAGAGGTTGGAGTTAATAGTTAATTGAAATGTGCTTGGACATTAAGGTTTCAGTAGTAATCACTATATAGATTCAGAATAAAAATAATATGGATTTTGACTATTAAAAATTACACAAAATATGCTATTAACAGACCAGGGAACAATTCAAAAGCTTCATCAAGGAAGAAAAGGCCAGTTTTCTCACATCATCCTGGCACTGTTCTAATACTTTGACCATGTGTGAAGATGTTCAGAGACGGTCCTATTTGAGGTTGCCAGGCCCCAGGATCATCTCATGTGTTGGTCTGCAGAAAAGGACAAAAAGTACAGTCTGTACCATCAGGGGAAGTGTTCCAAGTGAGGTAAGATAACGGAGATTTTCTATTTATAAGTCCCTTAACTTTGCCACTAAAAGCTACCTCTTATAGCCCAGAAACACATTTATGCATTTGGCAGTGACCCACATCAGCATTTGTGAGGGCTGTGAGTCCTATAAAATATGAATTTGAACAAAATAAATTAATCTTAGGCTCCCCTCAGAGGCTAGACTCTGTAACTGGCACATAATCTGGAGGAAAAAAAATGGCTAAGAAACAATTCTGAGGCTAGAAAAATGGCTCAGTGGTCAAAACAAAACAAAACAAAACAAAACAAAACAAGACAAAAAATGTATACTCTAACATAAGAAAGACCCCAGGTTGACTCCAAGCACCATGTCTGGCTTCTATAACAGCTCTGTCTCTAGCTACAGGATATTTAAAACCCTCTTCTGGATTCTTGGGGCGCTTACATTCATATGTATACACCACATAGAGACACATGATTAAAAATGAAATAAAATATTAAACAAAAGTAAAGGCAGATTCTAAAGGAGTGGATTTCAGTTACTTTTCAGTATGCTTGTTCTGATTATGGAAATCATTTTGCATTGTTAAACAGCACTGCTAGCTTCACATTGAGCTTATGAAGAGAGTTTATTATTTGTAAGCATCCAAAATATACTTTGATATCTTTTTTTTTTGAAACAAGGTTTCTCTGTGTAGCTTTGCGCCTTTCCTGGAACTCGCCTTGGAGACCAGGCTGGCCTCGAACTCACAGAGATTTGCCTGCCTCTGCCTTCCAAGTGCTGGGATTAAAGATCTGTGCCACCACTGCCTGGCACTTTGATATCCTTTTGTCCTTGCTGTTTAAATAAATAGTTTGATATTTTTTTCCTGCTGGAAATTCTTGTATTCTTTAATTTTCTTCTTATTGTACTTCTGTAAATATTAACACACATGGTAAAACATACTGATAAAGTCAATAGTCACTACTTAACCCTCGCTGAATACACACCTCTCAGTTTTTTTTTTTTTATTACCTTAACCCCAGAACTCTGGAGGCTGAAAAAGAAAGATTGGATAAGTTTCATGCAGGCTTGTATGCTGTGGGATGTTCTGTATGACAAATATGTTAATAAATAAAGCACTGAATGGCCAGTAGCCAGACAGGAAGTATAAGCGGGACTAACAGAGAGAAAGACTGAGGGAACAGGAAGGTGGGGGAAGAGACTGCCAGCCACCGCCAGGACAAGCAGCATGTAAAGATGCTGGTAAGACATGAGCCACGTGGCAAGGTATAGATTAATAGAAATGTGTTAGTTTAAGATATAAGAACAGTTAGCAAGAAGCCTGCCACGGCCATACAGTTTATAAGTAATATAAGCGTCTGAGTGATTATTTTATACATGGGTTGTGGAACTGCGGGGCTCGGTGGGACCTGGAGAAAAACTCTCTAGCAACTCTTGTGCTATTTACTGAGTTATAGGCTAGCCTGGTCAGAGTGAGAGCCTCTCTAAAAAGTAAACAAAAGTACAGATGATACATGGATAGATAGATAGATAGATAGATAGATAGATAGATAGATAGATAGATAGATAGATAGATAG
>CABHPH010064554.1:11848-36705 GCA_902168325.1 Peromyscus nudipes
GATAGATAGATAGATAGATAGATAGATAGATAGATAGATAGATAGATAGATAGGTAGATAGGTAGATAGGTAGGTAGATAGATAGATAGATAGGTAGATAGGTAGGTAGATAGATAGATAGATAGATGATTGGATGATAGATAGACAATTAGGTAGACAATAGATAGATAGATGATGATGATGATAGATAGATAGATAGATAGATAGATAGGCCAATAAGTTGATAGAGGATACATAGATAGATCAGATTATTCAGTACAGATTATGACCCCTAAATTCTAAGTGGCTAGCTATCTTTCCTTTCTAATGGCAGGCAACTCAGGAGATGCAAAGTGTATACTATTTCCAGATCAAATCAGATTCTTAGGACACTATTCAGGTCAGGTATTATGGTTATGGATGGGATATAACATGGAGTGGGAGGAGAGGAGGGAGGGGAAGCTGTGGTCATGATGAAAAATGAATAAATAAATTATAATTTAAAAAATGCTGATTTGTCTTGCTGAGGACCTGGGGTCAGTTCCAAAGTATCCACACAATGGATATCTATAATTCTAGTCTGAGATCTTCTTGAGAGTTCTCCAAGGCATGAAGCACAGATGTGGTACATAAACATACAAGCAAACAAAAATACTCATTAATAAATTTTTTTTGGTAAAAATTTCAGAAAAAATATAACAAAGTAGATTTTGTTTAGTCCAATTCTCTGTCACACGTCGAAGTCACACAGATGTAATGATTACTGACTGATCTCTTTCAAGTCTTCTCAACATATGTCATCAGTACAATAAACTGTCATGATGATTTCATAAAATAAAGACAGCCAGAGTATAAGTGATTCTAGTAAAGCCACTATGTGGGATGTTCTGTTGACAAAAATGTTAATAAATAAAGCACTGATTGGCCAGTAGCCAGACAGGAAGTATAGGCAGGACTAACAGAGAGAAAGATTGAGGGAACAGGAAGGTGGGGGAAGAGACTGCCAGCCACCACCAGGACAAGCAGCATGAAAAGATGCCGGTAAGCCATGAACCACGTGGCAAGGTATAGATTAATAGAAATGGGTTAGTTTAAGATATAAGAACAGTTAGCAAGTATGCATATTGTTTTAGATAATGGAAATATGAACTGAGAATAGTGACGGCGGTACAAAAGGAATCATTCTATCTATGATCATTTGTCGCCATGGGCATTGAACCCAGGGCAGGAGTGATATGCACTTATTCTACATGAGTTACACCCCTGCTCAAGCTTTCTTAACTGAATGAAATGTGACCCAGACTTACACTATTTCAGAGTGTTTGATATTTTTATGATGGAAAACTCAGAATATGATGATGGCACTAATGTCTGTAATTTCTCCCCAGATGTACTATACTTCATTTTATAATTTGTATAATAAATTGACATTTAGAGTATTTTAAACTTATTTTCAAAGTTCTCATTCTTAACTATGGAATGAAACAGAATTAAGAACAGACAGTATTGTAGGAAATTAAGCAAAACTAATAAGCATTCTGTTTGCTTCCAAAAAGACAATTGACCTTCAACAAATACTCTTTTTATATTTACTTTTTAATTTTCAAATTCCCAAAGTATATAATCCCATTGATCTAAGCCAGTCAGTGTTTTCTAATTAGATTGATTAGCTATGGTCAAGGGCAAGTGGAAAAGTAATAAGAAACACCATGTAATGGACACTATGATTCTGGCAGCCAAATAAATTTAAATTTGCAGATAACTACACAAAGGATAAGAGATTGTATGCCTTGAGTTTTACGTTGCATATTAACTAAGAAAGTGAGAGTTCTGTCTGACACAAAGTAATGCTTTGGATATAAATGGGACAAAATCCATACAGATGACACAGTTCCTTTTCTATTATTTTCTTCTTTTTGGTTTACTTCTAGTAAACTAGTAGAGATTTAAGAAATTTCAACTACAGCCCTGAATAATATTTATAAATCTTGCCTCTTATCAGCACTTTGCACTCTGGTCCTTCATTGAACAGTCTGTACTTTCTTATTTTCTATTATTATAAACACAGTATTCATTACCAGCATCTTCCTAAAAGTGCTCCTTTATGGGGGAAAAGGGTTGAGTACATATTATGCCTGAGAAGTAACACGCTATACAAGTTTTTGTTGAAGTAAGAAAACAAACCTATATATTATATAAATGAATCCTAGAAGAACAGAAATTAGAACCAACATTGCATGTAGAGACATTTTTATGATCCTTTCGGAGTTTGAGCAAAAAAGGGGCTCAAATTCAGCGAATGTTGAAAGTTTAAAATTAAGACTTGAACACAAAAAGTTAAATTACTGGTTTGCTAGAAGAATTTTGATGAAGAAATAATACTGGGAATTATTCAAATGATATGCAACATAATAAAAATATTGAAAATCTTCAAAATATATGGCATCCCTTTGTTAAGCTTTATACATGACTTCCTTTCTTCAACTTAGTGGATGAATCTCTTTAATTATTTAAACACATTTTTAAAATAACTAATGGATTAATATGGAAACACAAAAATATGTGCGATACAGTTTGAGGTTCACTTGTCAAGTATCTGTTGTTCGTACATGTTAGGATATATTTCTGGATGGTCTGTCAGTGTGCCTCTCTTTAGTCCAACACCACATTGTGTTGATTTTTCTAATTTACAATGAGCCATGGAATCAGGTTAAACTTTATCCTTTTACTTGCAAATGCCATGCCTTTTCTATTTCTTATTATATATATATATATTTCAGTTACCAGGTTTTGTAATCGGTCACAGATGGTTAAATAGTCTGGTTGAATAATAAAACCTTCAAAATTATTTTTTCTCATATAGTCAAACTATGATTTCCAATATTTTATATCAGTTATTTGATCACTTTATCTATGTCTTAATTGTTTCAGAAGTCAGTTGGGGAAGAATAAAATATTTGTTTTGAATATAGGAAAAGGGATGTGTTAAGATACTGTTCCTACTTGAAAGACCCCCTCCCCCAAAAAAAGCAATGTTCTATGTTGGTTCAACCCTCTCCGTTCCACCTGTTTTCATACAACCCAAAGGCCTTCACCTCCGATGTCTTTACAGTAGAGGCACCGTGAGGATGGGAGCAGAGCTGACCGCAGCTGTGGTAACCAACCAGCAGGGCCTAAGACTTCATGGCTCTGGATGTGTCCATCACTTGTGCCAACAGACTTTGGCGACAGACTTCCAGAAAATAGTTCTAGCTACATGCATTTTTTTTTCTCTGAATTTGATGTGTGTGCTTGGCCACCATCTCAATCTTTGTTGAAAGCACTTCCTTGAAAAGATGCTGGGATTCTGTGCTAGCACAACAGTTCTAACCCAAGGGAAAAATAGCTTTTAAATATTATCCGTGTTCTGTATGTGAGACATTAAAAATAGAAAATATGCAATTAGTAATTATTTGTGAAATTTCAATTAAAGTAGTTAATCACAGAGAACAAAAGAAATTTTAAAATCAGTGATAAATTTGACCTAATTATATCCTCCCCTAGATATTAATCTGAAGAAAGCAATAAAACTAGGTAAAGAAGTCCCATAAATTCATTCTTAAACCAAATTTATTTCTATATATTTTAATGAACTTAGTCAGAGAAATTGCTTAATTACTCACAATAGGTACTCACATAGCTAGAAGACCTGCATTTGTAACAGTTTAAATTGGGACGATTGCAAGTGGAATTTTAACAGGAAAATATTATTTCACATTGTTTGATATAATACATAGCTTTTTGATAAAGTTGATATAGTGGCGGAGATTGTATGACTGTGTTCAATGTCACCTTTGCTGTGTGTAAATGAGTAAGTACAGTACACCTCAGGTGTGTTGGTTTTACTTATGTGTACACTATTAATTTTCTATCACCCAGAAATAATGCAACAGAATATCAGAAAGAGGAATTTCAAAACTCATAATAAATTTTTCAGAAGATATAGAAATGATCCCTTGTTTAATTCATAAGTATGAAATATGAGGTGATATTTCAAGGCAATAGTGAACTTCAAGACAAAAACTACTCCATGTTTTGACTTTGTGAGTGTATTCCAGAAATACAAAAAATATAAAATGATTCATTTGCAATACTTTAGTTTCAATATAAATTTAGTATTATTATTATAATGCTAAAAATATGTGACAAAAGTCAAATTGTTAATGAACTAAAGGACACAGCATACCAAGAACACACATATATACACACACTGAGGGGGAAGAGAGAGAGAGAAATAGAGCATCTTTATTCCAGGAGAAGCTTGTGGAATAGCATCCCCAACACACTGTCCATCTGGTCAGGCCTTTCATGGAATCAGTGCAGTGAGTGCTGAGATAAACACCAGAGGAAAGGTCTGCTTCACATATGTCCCTGACTAATGTATTGGAGTCCAACCTACCTTATGCTTGCTGTACTGCAAGTATTTAAATGAGACACTCACCTTCTGGGATCAGTCCTGTTTACTCTGTGGACCAGCATTGCTGCTGGAATATTTTTGTGCAGGCAGCTGTCTAAACAAGCTGGCCTCAGAATCATATAGAGGAGGTTCTAACTCAGTAACTCCTCCTTGGTTATTTCATCATAACCAAGAGTACAGTAAACTACATATTCATGAAATTTCTATTGTGGGTAGAATTATACAAAATATGGATGCTTTAGTTAACTGAACTATGTCATAGAGCTCTCTTTGGTATTAGAAATAACTTATGCAATGTTGAGGGGAGCTAAAGCTCCCTAGGATGTTTGCACTCATCTACCTACAGAATATGTTACCTAAATTCCAAGGTGACATCCAATATGGCAGTGCATCACTTGCTACAATATTTTGTCATACTAGTTAAATTTAACTCAGGTGTAGAAAATACAACATTCCCAATGACCTGAGTTCTGTGTCATCTACAGAACAATATCTGACTACCCATAGATGCATGGGAAATGAAAATAATGTAGTCACCGGGTTTAATCCTTGCTTATAATTGCTGCTGCCTTAATCCCCAGCTAAGCCTCCTGTCTCTGAGTATGTGGCTTTCCTTCAGTTAAAACTTTCAATCCTCAGCCCTCCTCTTCAAAACTCTCTACACACATAAGGACTTTGGGTTCAAGATCAGTTTCTCATGAAGGTGAATTCTCTTACCTTACATACAGTTCTACTATCTTTCAATTCTTCCATGTCATTCATCTATCTAAAGGCTTTATCACTCGTCTTCTACAATATATAATTTTAAATTTATTTTATTGTGTTATATTTCTACTAGAATAATTTACTACTGAATTCCATGGTATAGGAAAATATGGGTGGGAAGGCTCTCTAAATATTTGTTGGATTAATTAGCAAATGAATTGTGAGCTCTCGTCACTGGATGATTTTCATAGCCCAAGCGTAAACAGTAAACACACTGAAAGAATTCAAGTTCTCTAGACAGGATAATATGCAGTATCAAAAAAAGGAATAAAGTAATATGTAGGCTTCTGAAATAGTGATATGAATAATTAGGCCAATTAAACAAAAGTGTTTTGATTCAACTACTTGTAATAAAAAAGAAAAGGAAAATAAGACATTAAAAACTGTTATGTCATTGAAGCTCCCAGATGACAGTGGATAGTTTATATGTTTCAGTTTTATCATATATGGTACAATGTCTTCTATCATAAATATTAACTCTGAAAACATCAATGGTTTTAATTTTGAGCCTTTTCTTAATAAGTTATTTTTTACTAATATTGCCTAGCATAAGATGGGCTTGACTTTGCTGTATAAGAAATTGTTCAGAGATTTCTTGCTCAACTAAAGTAAGCACTTTGGTGTACTGATTAATGATTGACATTCACTAATTGCTACTTACTTATATTCACCTGTATACTAATTATTAATATATACTCACAGATCTCTGTCATCTATTAACCTAAAATCTAATTTTGTGATTATATAATTATTAAGAAATAAAAAGAAATATATGCTTATAATATTCCATATTAATTGAAAGAGCTGAGAAAATGTGTCCTACTGGACACTAGGAATTGAAAGGAGAAGCAGTGATTATTGTCTTTGCATATTTATACCTTATTCAA
This sequence comes from Peromyscus nudipes, assembly GCA_902168325.1. NCBI lineage: Eukaryota > Metazoa > Chordata > Mammalia > Rodentia > Cricetidae > Peromyscus > Peromyscus nudipes. The sequence goes on from CABHPH010064554.1 coordinate 17,936, forward strand.
AATATTACTGCTTTATCTTTTTTGAAACCATTCTATCTGCAAAACTGAAAGCCTAGAATCATCTAAACTAATTTTTTTGAAAAATTTAGTGGACTACTTAGAAGTGTTTAATTTTTTTTGTTTATTTCAGAGATAGCAGAACTGTTTTAACATCTTCAGAGCACAGAAACATGTATCTCTGTACATCTTAATCTCTAATAATACATGTTTCTACATAACCCAAAAATCTATTACATATTGCTCATAATATTTGTCAAAGTAAAAATTGAAAAAGAAAACTTCAAAATGTCTGGCTTCCTAGTACAAATGAAGGTTATGGAGTAAACATTAGAGCTCCTGCTAACTTCCAGAGGTTATCCTGTGCTAATGAACCTTTGCCTCACACATGTCAGCAAGTGTCACCTGATATTCCACTATATAGGGTCTCCATAGTAGAGATTGTGATATCAATTGCATTTTAGGTGTTTGGGGACACACATATATGTAGGTGGAAGTTTCTTTCCCACCAGCAGCTCCCAAATAAACATGCTGAGGCTTATATTAATTATAAATGCTTGGTCAATAGCTTAGACTTGTTACTAGCTGACTCTTACATTTAAATTAACCCATATTGCTTATCTATGCTTTGCTATGTGGCTTGGTACCTTTCTCAGTACAGCATGCCCATCTTGCTTCTCTCTGAGTCTGCTTGTGACTCCTGACTCTGCACTTCTGCCCAGCATTCACAGTTTGGCTCTTCCACCTAACCTTATATTCTGTCCAGCTACTGGCCAATCAGCTTCTTTATTATACCAATCACAGCAATATATATACACACAGTGTAAAGAAATATTCCACACATATCCATTTGCAACTTTAGTGTTAAAATTCAGAGGCAAAAGCTAATGAGCCTTCTTTATTCAGTTTGATATATGAATGAAGAATTGGTACCATATTTTGCTTTTTGGTTGTTGTGATCAACATTATGGTCAAAATTATGTTAGCGTAGTAAAGGATTCATTGTGGCTTACAAGTTAGAGCCATAATACAGGGAAACTAAGGCAGGAGATCCATTTTGAAATGGAAACCATGGAGAATGCTGCTTACTGACTTGTTCCCATGATCAGTCTGTTACTTTTCTCATAGCTATGCAGGTTCAGCACCAATGACCATGGACTGGGTCCTCCTCTACAGTGACAAAAATGTATCCACATACATGCCTGCTGGTCAGTATGATTGAGGCAATCTTCCAGTCATGACTTCATCAAGTAATTCTAAGCCATGTTAAATTGACAGGTCAAGCTTACTAGAAGCTCTGGTTTAGAATAACTGAGGCTCTCATCCATGAACGACTTGGGGTTATTGTCACTCACATAACTTGTTGAAGTAATCAGAGAGAGCTAAGAAGAACTGAGGTCCTGTTTTGGGCTTTCTATGGTTGAAATGATATGATCTTTAAGAATGGGCAACCTTGAAAAAAAATGGCCCATATACTCCCAGTGAAATTAATCAATACCTAATTATTTAGAAGCTGTAAATGCTGTCTTTAGCTGACAAGCTGACAAAATGTGTTTTCTTCTGTAAATAAAGGACAGCAAATCAGAAATGTAGCATATGAGAGGCTGTTAAAGAGCACAAAAGAACCACCTTTGCATCCTTCACTTAGATATTTCATCAGTATAATGGTATTTACGTCCCTTTAATAAGAAAAAGGAGAGAGTTTGGGCTCACGATTACAACTGAAACATGGTGATGACAGAAACCAAAGCACAAAGCACAAAAAGAATTCTGTAATTCAAAACATCAGAATTTCAGCCTTTGGGGTACAGGGAAACAAGACAACAAAATAACTGTTTTCTTTAATGTATTTATAATGTCACACATTACAATACTTGATATTTGCTTGTTTATTTAGACTGAATATTCAACTTAATTGTTTATGGTAGACACTGATGAAGCCAGGATGTTGTCCTTTAGTTGACTACTAATGGTTCATAATTGAGTCTTCTAGTAAAAAGCACCTCTCTCCAATGGTTGCTCCAGTTGGAGTTGGTGGGTTCCCCCCTCTCCACTCCCTCCTCTTTCTTCCTTCTTCAAGAGGCCACACTGAAGTGCCATTCTGAATGCAGAATTATCTTTTCCATAAGCTGATGTGGAATATTTGGTCATGACTACTTAAAGTATTAATAATATGTTATACTTGACAATAGTAAGAATGATTCACTGGTGAGTTCTACTGTCTGTTCAGTCTTACTGTGTTTTCACAGTACTGATGTTATAACACCCACCAGTTCACCTCTTATGTGAGTTCTGCTTCCTCATGCATCAAATCTCAGCAAAAACTGTGCATTTGATTTTAAATTATATACCTCTTACAAAGAAGTAGTTATTGTGTTTGTTGGGTTTTGTTCAGTACTTTGTAATGCACTTGAGACTTAACTCAGCTGTGTTCTATCTCAACAAGTACCCTACCATTGAGCCACGCCTCCATTTTTCATGCCTTGTAGTATCCTAAACTACACATTCATTTCTATAAATTACAGTAAATTCAGAAAGCCTTAAACATTGATTTCTTTCACATGAGTAAAGAGGAAACTATTGGTAATTGAAAAGTGAAAAAGATAAACGTTTTTTGTTTCTAAGATCACTGGGTATGATTTTTAGTTTACTGGGGCTTACTCTTTACATTTCTAGTTGAATTCTGCTTATATTTGGAGAGATAAATACAAGTTTATAGTTTACCTTCTAATGAATCACACTTATTCATCTCTATACATATCTCTACTCTAAGTTTTGAGGAATGAAGTAAAATAGTTACATTGGGTTACTATTACATCATATGGTTCAAGTCTTAATTTTTATGTCTATTACAGTATGTTTGGAAAGTCCATTAATTTTCCTTCTTGCAATAAGCAAAACTTATATCTATGCTACTAAATTCAAGTAAGTATATACCTACAAAACTATCTATCTATCTATCTATCTATCTATCTATCTATCTATCTATCTATCATCTGTCTATAGGAGATAGGGTTGAATTAATATCCAAACTTTACAACTGTTAGCCCACAAACTGCCTAGGAAAAATATACAATTGTAATTTTATTTCTAAATTTTGTGGTGAAAAACAAAATGTATAAACTAAGTTATGTAAGCAATATATTCACTCTAATCAACAGCTATAAAGCAAATACTTGTGTAAGTTACAATGCTAGTGAAGAAGTTAAACAATCACAGGATCTTGGGTGTTTGGTAGTATTTTTTAATCCTATGCATCTCCTTTTGATCTGCATGGCATCAAGATCTTTTCTCTGCTGCTGTACCTCACTTATAGAGAGATAAGTCATCCAATGATGTCTACTTAATAATGTTTTGTGCACCAAAACCTCATGTTCTACATAAGTAAAATGCTTTTGAATGAAAAGCAAAAACATTTATTCAAAGGGAACTTGAAAGTGCCAAGCCATATCAACTAAAACAATCACTGAAGACCCTGGGTCAAATTATGTGATTAAGCATAATGAAAGGGATTTAAACTTGTTTATTTACACATGCTTTACTTCCACACTTTCTATTAGACTGTAAAGCGTGAAGAAAATGGTCTTTTAATCACCTTTAAAGTGTGCCTAGAGGATATTACCTGGCGCTCTTACCCAGGTAATAGGCGCAGATAGTGTATTCAGATGATTACATCCATGAAGCTAAGGTGGCAGATCCATATTTCCTCTTATCTTTCTGTTTCCTTTTTGTTTAAATTATTTTCACTGGGAAGTCTATGGTATAATCATTTAAAATATAAGATTAGAGACATTGTATTATTTGTTTCTTAACTTGACACTTTCACATTCTTAGTAAGAACAAAAAAACCCCCTTGTTTTGATACATGCTGAAGTAAGTAAAAGAATAAGACATATTGGGGATTTGACACTGTCTTAGTTAATTTTCTGTTGCTGTGGTAAGTTGCCATGAACTAGTGAACTTATATGTAAACTAATAAACAAAGAGTTTATTTGGGGTTTACAGTTTCAGAAACTTAGAGTCCCTGGTTATCATTGGTAGCAGGTAGACAGACATGACCCTGGAACAGCAACTGAGAGCTCACACACAGATCCACAAATAGGAGGAAGCAGAGTGCAACAGGGCTTGCTGAGGGCTTCTGAAAATTCAGGGCCCAACCCCAGTGACTCACCTTCTTAAATACGGATACACTCCTGAATCCACCCATACAGTTTCCTCAACTGGGCACCAAGTATTCAAACAAGCATATGAGCCTGTGGAACATATTCACATTCAAACCACCGACAAGAAGTTGCTCCAACATGGAAATCTCTTTCTTGGTGATTATTCTTTTTCTTTTTCTTTCTTTTTTTAAAACCATTATGCGTTTTGTTGCTTTCTCCATAATTGCTTTTCAAGAAATTTTATGATGTAATTCTTCTATTTAGTTTTAGGTATTATGATGAAGTATTATAATTTCTCTATTGCCTTGATTGGATTGTTTTAAGGATTAAAATTATAGAGCCCTAGATGATGAGCATAGAACAGATGTTGAAAGGTTTGTTCTAGCACTATTCTTTTTTGAAGAATCACTGCTGTTTCGTGGTGATAGTTGTCATGATCCCCTCTCCTTTAATGCCATAAAAGTAGCACACACCTGAGAACTGCATCATGCTTAATAGTGTTAGGAGTATCAATTTGTACATCAAACTTGGTTCATACTTAGTGATTCTCTACGTGACTAAGGCAGACGATGAAGAGCATAAGCAGACATTTGTCAGATTTTGTGAATTCACATTTAAGGGGATTCACGTAAGCAATGTGTAGGTGCAGCAGCTTTTCTAGCATTTAAGACACTGTGAGCAGGGTCTGGCAGCTGAGGTTCTTCGTAATCACTGGTTGTTACCTCATTTTTTCACTCTGTCCAGTACTTTGCATGCTTTATATGTCAGTTAAGATTATATGCAGCTGTTTATTTTCTGATAATCCAAGGGATCTTTACTCCTTTTAGTGGGTCTGCCTTACTGCCGTTCACATTTTCTTTCCTCCTCCTTCCATCTCTCTCTCCTCTTCCCCTCTTCCTCCCTTTCTTCTTCCTTCTCTCCTTTCCTCATTTCTTCCCTCCTTTTTCTCTTTTAACTCACTCCTTTGCTTATTTTCATCTTTTTTTCCAAAGAAACATATGCCTAAGTATCTGTAAAATTGAACATAGAGTAGATAGTGACTATTTTAAATATGATTAAAAAACCCCACAATTTCCAAATACTTACCAAAGTTCCAGATAGCTGGCATGACATTCTTTTTAATTGCACTTTTGCAAACATATGGTCACCTAGTCAATAATGTACTGGCAAATCCCTTTACTAAGGTAAAAATAATGTCACTATATCTCATTTCTAAGAATAGATTATACTAGATATGTGTTCTACAATATCATCAGATAAATGCTCCAAATGTGCAACACAAATCATACTGTTTCAAATCAAGGAATTCTTTCTATATAATTTTACTGATTTTTTGAAATGCAGTGAAACTGAATAGATCATCAAAAATGACCATTTCTAAATGTCTAAAATTCACAAATAGGTTCACTTACTCAGGAAAATAACAGTGACATATGATGAAGGATCTAAAGAGATTAGTATTATACCCGGTTAAAGGTGGCATACTCATTAAGGACCTTATTCCAATACGTAGGAGTTTGGGGAGGAGAAAAATGCCACCTTGATGATTTCAAAGCTTGACGAAAAGGTCATAAATCATCGAGGGTGGGTGACTTATAAACATTCAGAATATCAAAGAAATGATAGCTTAAGTTCTCCAGAAGCAACATATTTGCAGGGATTTTTTTCTAGGCTTCTTTTATTGAAAATCATAATAACGGTAAACATGAAGCACATCATGATATTCTGGTATTTTTAGTAGTGTATGGTAAGCTGGTGTCCTTCATATCAGTAGAAAGGAGCTCATGCTTCATAGTCTTTCCAGGTTCTCAAATACAGCCTTACTAGTGTTTAGAAAATCAACAGATCTGATTACAAAAGTGCTGGGTATATGTTAAAAAATAATATATCTCTCTCTATATATTATTTGTATAGTTACATATATACATAGTTTTTGAAGCAAAAACTACTAAAATGAGACATATTCATTTGAAATTTTTAAATATATTAAGGAACATGTTCTGTAACATATTCTTTCTCAGAAATTTCAAGACAATAGCAGTTGCTCCTAGTACAATATGTTTAAATAAGTATTTACTTGCATTTGTTAATAGAGACAATTACTACTGCCTGGGGGACCAGCCTCCAGCAGCACAGGGCTCAAAGGGAATCAATAGTTTGGCACATGCTATGACATTTTTATATACAGGGGTTAAGGAAAAAGACACACACACTCTCTTGATGGTTTCCTTCAGACCATTTCTTTATTCTTCTTTTGCATTCTCTATTCCTTATTTTCCTTCTCTCATTCTTGATGTTTTCCTTCCAATACCTTCAAACTCTCTCATTCTTGATGTTTTCCTTATAACGCATTTTAACTCTTATGAATTCTCTCCCTTATAGCTTATATACTTCAACAAAATCTTTCAGGCAATTTAGAAATTACAATGTGGTTACATTCTGTTTTTCAAGTGAATGATTACAATGAATACAAGTAAAAAATAGGCATATTTTGTATATCCCTTATGATTGAACATTTTATTTATTACAGGTGAAAAACAAATTATCCCCAAGAACCCACATGCATTCATACCCAAGCAACTGGTTATAAATTAACAGAGTGTAAGCAAGCAAGATATCCTTTTACTGGCAGGCTGGGTTTTGTGGTTACAAAGAAAGGACCAATCACTTTATTACTTATCTTAAAAGGTAATCTTATAAGGAATCTTAAAGGAATCACAAACTTAAACTTTTATATATGAAAAAGAACCAGTCAGCTCTAATTTAAATCTTTAGGATGCAACCCACTCATCAATAGTTTTTTTTATATGAGGAGATTGAAGGCAAAATGGGTATAAAGAGTTAATCATCACCTGTGGTCCTCAGCCAATCTAAGCAAGAAAGGCACATCAGCTCATGATAATTGTGCTGCTTTGTTCTTGTTTTCTGACCTTAACAAGTTTCTCACTCAACTTTGTGCCTTTCTAAAACTTTAGATTGTCCTCTTGGGTTTTCACCTCAAAGCTCTTTTACAAAACATCTTAGTCTAACTTTAAGTTATTTTCAGAGCTTTGTTTCAGCTATGATGCACTCTGAAATCTGTGGACACATCTCCCAACATTAAGACTAAAAGAATTTAAACTAGCTGGACTACTAGGACTCAATGTTATTCTTAATCATTACCCTAAGCCACCATCAATGTGGCTCCTCAATAGAAACTCATGTGTTCTAGTTGAGTGACACTTCCTTGTTTATGTTTTAATCATCAAAACTCTATTTGAACTATCATTATTATTATCAATTAGACAGTACACCTTAGGAAGAAATTGACTTCATAATAATCCACAGGTATAAATGCCCAGTAGAATGGGATATTTCCATGAGATAAACACACTACAATACAGGCAGTGGGGACCTCTCCATACCCATTTACACCCTGCCAAATACCAGAGAAAGATGTCAGTGGCAAACATGTAAAGGCACAGCAGAAGCAAAAGACATTCTGGAGTCTCTGGTTTTGGGGCCTTGTCTATGCAAGATTCAGGGATTTTCCTCCTGGTGGGCTGACATCTGAACTTTATTTTTCACCACCTGCTGCTCCTTGGGCATGGTGACCAGAAACAAATAGAATTATTCATATCTGGGTATTGTTCATGCTGCCTTCTAAATATTACATTTACAACTATATGTAACACAAATCTTAAAAGGTCTTATTAATAAAAACAAACCCAGGACCAGGTATTGGGGTGAATGCTGAAAGATCAGAGAAACAGAACAAGCCACATCCAATCTTACCTCACCAATTTCTCAGCTGATCTTGTTTCCTCAAACTAGAAGCCTCTGAGTCCTCACCCGAATGGATCTCAGCTGAATGAACTGCTGCTCAAAAGCCTAAAAGCTTAAAAAGACCTCTGGTTCCTGGTTCTCAAGCTTTATAAACCCTTCTGCTTTCTGCCATCAGTTCCTGGGATTAAAGGTGTGTGCCACCATGCCTGACTCCTATGTCTATCTAGTGGCTATTTTGTTCTCTGTCCCCAGACAAGTTTATTGGGGTCCACAATATATCAACCACAACTGCACCTAACTTTTAAAAATCTGAATCAATTAGAATATAATTTTTTATTTAAGTTCCTAATGATAAAGTAAGCAAAACATTATAAACCAAAATTAATTCTTTGTCTCCTAAGTATATATTTTCTGTAATTGATTCATAGTGCCCTAGTTACTTTCTGGTGCTGTCAGAAAATACTGACTGAAGTCAGCTTGGGGAAGGAAAGAGTTTATTTGACTTACAAGTTCTGATCACATTCAGTCACCAAGGGAAGTCAAGGCAGGACCTCAATCAGAAGCTTAGGAAGGAGCAATGGAGGAATGTGGTTTACTGGATTGCTTTCTGTGGCTTGCTCTGGTTGATTTCTGGTTCAACCTATGACCACCTGAGAGGCCTGTTACCTCTTATAGAAGGTGACTCTCCTGCATCACCATTAATCAGGAAAATGCGCTACAGACAACCCATAGGCTGACTTGTTTGCCCTTCATCAGTTGAGATTCTCTCTTCCTAGATGTGACAAGTTGATAAAAACTAAACAGCACATGCAGCAAGGCAGGTTTAGATATTCTCCAGATTCTTGAGGAGGCAAAATTATTATCATAACTGCTTAGAACTATGGTTAAATATGTAGGTGTTACACATCCAACTCTTTTTCATTGACAGAACTTTAAAGCTCTTATAGAATCAACCTAACAATTCCCTAATGGCACAATTAGCACTTTTAGATTTTCTAATTAGTAAGTGGAACACCAAGTATGCATGTATGTATTTCACTCCTAAGTCAAGAAGTTTTGTTTGTTTTTTTTTTTGAATAGTAGAAGAGTTATAGTTTTCTATATAGTCCTTTGTTAGACTAACACAGCTTGGGACAAGTGAAATTATCTTTGAAGAAGTAAATTCATGTGAAAACTACGAAAGAAGTCCGGGCACCTGTCGGTGACACTGTGGCTCCATCAATCCCTACATTTCTTGGTGGACAGGAGAGCAGAGATTCTGGGTTAAAACAAGTCTTATCAGGCACTTTCCAATAATGTAAACAAAGATATCTAGTATCAGCTAATTAATTCTTCTTTCCAAAATATTGTAGGGAAATAACCTAAAATGAAATAATACTTCAACCAACAGTGGCACTTAAAATGCATGTTGAGGCATGGGTACATAGCTCGTGAGCAAAGACATTCAGCCCACAAGCATGAGGACCTGGTTTCAAATCCTTGGGACTCACATAAAAGCTAGAATGCTCAAACCTACCTTAATCAATTGTTTATATAAATCTATTGTATTTAATAACATTAATTTACCTTTCAAAATGAAACATAATTACTGCAAAATAAAATCGCAGAGACAATCACCTGTATGAAGATCTTCAAGAAGAGCGTGATGAAACAGCATAATTACTATGAACTAGAACACAGCTACCGTGTACTTAAACATCACTGCAAATGTGAAAACCAATAACCTGACTGTAAGTTATGGTTGGAATCTGCATTGTTCAGCGAACCTTACACAGTTGTGCTTTTTACAGACTCAGAGCTAGTTATAAAAATTGGCTCTATCTTGTGAAAAGGGGATTAAATCTCGTGTTTTGCATACAATGCACAGGGAAAAAATAAAGCAGGAAGTTGAAACCATTTAACTTTTCATTTATAAAAATTTAATATATGGTCCTAGGTTATAAAAAGTGTGGTGGACTAATAACATGCCTTTCAGAGACAAAGCATTATCTAAGTTTGTCACAGATATGTGGCATAATTATTTGAACATATTTTTCTGCCTGAAATTTGATGTGTTTAGATATGAAACAAGGCTCATTTTACTTTGTTTTGAACACAGAATATAATGCAATATCAAATGCAAGAGGATCTATCCTTTATGACAGGTAGTGTATGTTCAATAACCAGTAGCTTATGTATTTCTGTTTCTCCTCTGGTTTAAAAGATACTAATATTAAAAATAATGTTGCTAGTTACAAAGTATATTTCTTTAACCTTGGGTTGAATGACATATTAGTATAAAGTAGGATCACCTGAAAAATAACCACTATCAATAAATAAATTTGTATTTCTAAAAATTTTCAAATTAGTATTTTTCCAATAACACAAATTGAGAAAAAGTTAAATGAAAGAAAACAATTCTCTAGAGCATCCAATTAATTGAATAAAATCTTCTTTCTAGTTATCTGTGAGAAACAATGACTTAGCTGGTTGAAACTATAAATAAAACACTTGAGGAAAGTTTGAATAATTGTATAAAGGTGTATCTCAAATAATCATGCTTATTATTTTACAGTATTTATTGATTTACTTACAATGACTAAATAGAGATCAGGAATAAATACCATAGGAGCTTCAGATGCATAGGAAACTGACATTAAAGTAGGCACAAAGCCCCCCCAAAAATTTCAGAAGTATCTTTGGGCTTGAAGTATGAATGGTAGCACGGTATGATGCTGAATAAGAAGGCTCGTTGAATCTGAAGGAAGCCACCCCAGGGAAACCCTGGCCTACACAAATATGTGTCCAGGGAGACTCTGGACGCACCATCCTCACCCCAACACTCACGTCCTAGCCTTCAGTTTCCATGAGAGAGCACCTACTGACTAGGCCCTGTGGACGAGCTTCATACGGTGTCTGTGGCATGGTATTCCCTGCATTAGCTGGTCGTTGTTTGCAGAACCGTTAGTTAATGAGTGTTGAGAACCATTGTTGGTCATTCAACTGAGATGATGCTTGCATCGATCTTTAATTTTAGTCTTCAAGAATTTCATACATGTATACAACAAAATGAGATCACTTGTGTTCCCATATCCTTCTTCCATATTCTTTCCAAGTCCCCCTAACACAACTCCTCCTAGATTCATGTTTGTCTTTTAATTTCAACAACCCATAGGTGTGAGGACATCCATTCAAAGATGGGAAGCTTACCAGTGGCCACAGACTCTATAATGAAGAATAATGCTTCTCCCAGCAACCATCAACTGCCAATAGTTCCTCAGTAAAGTGGAATAGAGATGCCCAGACTATACTAGATTGAATGTATATGTCTGCTAAACTGCCATTTGCACATTTAAAGACTCACGATCCTGACAATTACCTAATATAGAGTTGTCTTTATACTATAGAGAAGGAGAGAAACCTGTCTACATATTGAAGTTGATTGAGTCAATGCAAGAGCGTTCTTGTTAACACCCATAACAGTAATAAAATACATTTATTTCAGAGTCATGTCCAAAATTAATTAAAATGATGTTTTTATGAATCCACCATGACATTAAACTAATTCCACAAATGAGTCTAGGGAAATCCCCATATTATCAGATATCCTCTTATGTTCAGCCATTTCTCAAAAAGATGTTCAGCGTAACATGATATGAACACTGGAAAAGACACTAATCTCAATTTGACTCTAATTAGATGTGTGACATGGGTAAGTGAGTCTGAGAATTTATTTCTTTTCTTTTCCGTAATGTGGAAATTAATAATTCTCAGTATGTTAGTGAAAACTGAATGATAGGCGTGTATGTGCAGGAGTCTATATGGAACATTTAAAAATCCAAAACTATCCTAATGTATATGCAAATTATAAAGTGTCACACCATCTATGGACTCACCTATTTTGTAGCTACAAAACGAACACTTAAAATTCCCTATTGTGACTCTTTCTGGCCTGGAATGCACCATGTAGACTAGACTGGCCCACGGAGGTCCTCATTCCAACAGCACTTTCTGTACTCAGTGGACAATTGTGCTTTTACAGCAGCATTAAAGGACACTGTGCTAATTTTCCTGCTTGTCTGAAATATTTTATTTTAGCCATGCATATGTCTACTTTTGTTAAATATTTCCTTATTCCTTTCTCATTTTTCATTTTCATATTGGATTATTTCCTCTTATTAACCTCTTATAAGATTCAGGATATTTAATTATTGAAAAAAAAAACTTCTCAGTTATGCTTCATATCTTTGTACTTTATATTTTATAAGATGTTTATTTTTGTCTTAAGTGTGTGATCCTTTTTTACAGTTTAGATGATATATAATATGAATTTCTTCATAAAGAAATCATGAAATTTCTCTTTCTTTTGAATCTATGTATTTACTCATGTTCTTATTATGTTATTCATAGTCTAATTTAGATATTTCTCTTACAATAGGTTACCTTTTTTAAAAAATTATTCTTCTCTCCTACAATACATCCTGACCACAGTTTCCCCTCCCTCCACTCCTCCCAGACCATCATGCACATCCCCTCTCCCCCAGATCTACTGCTTCTCCATTTCCCTTAAGAAATAGCAGGCCTCTCAGGGATATCGTCAGAACACAGCACAAAATCATGCAATTAGACTAGATTGAGCCGGGCAGTAGTGGCACACGCCTTTAATCCCAGCACTCGGGAGGCTGAGCCAGGCAGATCTCTGTGAGTTTGAGGCCAGCCTGGGCTACAGAGCGAGATCCAGGACAGGCAACAAAACTACACAGAGAAACCCTGTCTTGAAAAACAAAAACAAAAACAACAAAAAGAGACTAGACACAAACCCTCATATCAAGGCTGGACTTGTGCAACCTAGTAGGAGGAAAAGTTTCCTAGAGCAGGCAACAGAGTTAGAGACATGCCCACTCTTACTGTTAGGAATCACATAAAATCTCCAAGCTAAACAACCACATCATGTATGTAGAGGATCTAGTTTAAACCCATGCAGACTCCGTTCTTAGAAGGTCTTATTAATAAAACAAACCTGAGCCGGGTATTGGGGTGAACACTGGAAGGTCAGAGAGACAGAATAAGCCACAGCTATCTCACCTCACCGGATCCTCAGCTGGTCTTGCTTCCTCAGACTGGAAGCCTCTGAGTCCTCATCCAAAATGGGTCTCAGCTGAACTGCTGTTAGAAGCCTGAATGCTTAACCAGGCCAAATGTTTCTCCAGGCCAAATGCTTCTCCAGGCCAAATGCTTCTAGTTTCTGGTCCTCTCGCTTTATATACCTTTCTGCTTTCTACCACCACTTCCTGGGATTAAAGGTGTGGGTCACCATGCCTGGCCGTTTCCAATGTGGCCTTGAACTCACAGAGATCCAGAGGGATTTCTGTCTCTGGAATGCTAGGATTAAAGGCGTGTGCAACCACTGCCTAACCTCTGTTTAATATTGTGGCTGTTCTGTCTCTGACCCCAGATAAGTTTATTAAGGTACACAATATTTTGGGGAATACAATACCACCACACTCCGTGGTTGCAGGTTCAGTATCTATGAGCCCCTTTGAGCCCTGCTCAGATGATTCTGTGAGCTGTGTTCTCCTGGTGAAGAGGTGACCTTTACAGAGAGGGGGAAGGGAAGGGAAAGAGAGATGGAGAGGAAGGGAATTAAAGAGAGCAAGAGCGAGGAGGAGGGAGGGAGGGAGGGAGGGAGAGAGGGAGGGAGGGAGGGAGAGAGAGAGAGAGAGAGAGAGAGAGAGAGAGAGAGAGAATGAACTTGTAATTTGTTGTTGCCAGGCTATCCTGTAAATTGTATTCCTCCTGCCTCAGCCTCTGTGAATGGAAATGCTACAGGCACACACTGCTACACCTGAATGTGTACTCTATTTTTCTGATCTCCTGCTCATTAGATTTGTGCTTTCACAACCTACCTTGCTGAATGTTCGTATAAAGCAACGATTAATGAAATCCCTTAGTTTATGAGACTTTTAGTGGTTGAGTGCAATTTTTCATAAACACCAAAGTCAAATTCAAACTAAACAAGACGGCATGCTGTTAATATGATGGAGTAGTTTCTGGAGTTCACGTTAGGGTTTGCATGATGCTCTGCAGAAGGTCATCTGTTTTCCTTGAAGTTCAGACTGTCCTCTTGGGCCTCCATTAGCCCATTCGGCTGCCCTAGAGCACCCAGGATGCAAAGTTTTGAAGCTGCTGTTTAAAAAGCCATTCACTGAATGGGAATGGGAGGAGGCAGAGAAGGAGGAAGAGGGTAGTTTTGTAAAACAGCAAAACCAGAAACAAGTATTTATTGGTCCCCAGGGAGCAATAGTTTTTCCCATTAGTCACCAGCCTCTTTGGCCCATGTCATAACCTTTGTCTGCAATTATCTATAATTGAGGTAATATATTTTTTAATACACTGAAGGACCAGGAATATAGAGATGCTGACATTAATAATGGTGCTCTTTTAAAATTATTAATATATGGGAAAAATTAAAAAAATGATCTGTAAAAGATATCAGTCTTCATGTAATTAGCAAAGAATAATAAAATGATTTGATAGGTACTCAGTTTTGTGTTTCTATTTATAGTGCCTTCGGTCTGTATATAAACATGATTACTGGAATCGAGCCTTTGTGGCACTCTCTCACCTAAGATTTAATGTATTTGGCCTTTTAAGGAATACATTTGCCTTGGAATATGTTTGCTTTGTAGTTTCCATTTCCAAGGAAAACTTGATGAAATCAAAGATAAAGTCATAGTCTAGCTTGAATGTTCCTATTTTAGGAGATTATCTATTTATCCACTAATGGTAGAGATAATGAAACAATCTTATGTAGATGTTCTGTAATGTACCTATGAGGATCTATATCAACGTTATTATATATGTATATATACATAATAATTTCATGTACAACTCTGTTAACAACTATTATAATAAATGTTACGTTTTAACTATGAATTTAAACAGGATTTTATATTTAAAAACATCCACATATCCTGTTCAATGTGTAATATCTTCGTGATGAAATTTATAAAATACAAATGTATAAAGTTTGGGAATATTCAAACATAGAAAATTAGAGCTGTTTTATTCCTTGATTTTTTTTCTGACATCTACAGGACACACTTTTTGATTCTGTTCCTTTTTCAATATACCGAAATCACTAAGCATATTCACAGAGCTGAATTGATAAAATTATATTATGAGATGCATAGGACAAGGTTATCATCTTATGAAATGAACTGCTCTTAGTTAGTTCAGACATGGGAGTTTGTTATCATAACACCTTGTTTATGTTCCTCTAAAGCATACCCATTTGCTCACATTTGCATATGCATAGTGAGATAATATCATTTCATTAATTTTGTGCTAAGCCTCCTAAGAGTAATTATGTAAGAACTGGGTTATACATATTTTAATCATCTATTTCTATTATTTTCATATATGCTTCATCAACTTCTGAGCAATACACATTCCCAATTACAGTATGTTTCTAATGTACACAAATATCCATTAACTTATCCAATCCAATATCATGCATTTCATAACTTAAATAACATAAGTGTGAATCATGACATGTAGCACGGAGAAGGTATTCAAAAGTACTCAGTTACTTTTCTTTATTTTTAATAATTTTATATCTGTTGCTTCTTCTGAGTTTTTCCTTTTATTGAAAATAGAATTTCTTTTCTCACATAATATATTCTCATTACAGTTTCCACTCCTCTATTCATCCAAATTTTTCTGTACCTCCACTGCCATTAGGATCCACCCCCTTTTGTCTCTCATTAGAAAAACAAAAAACAAAAAAGGCTTCTAAGTGATAAAAATAAAATAAAATATTTATAATATTATAAAACAAAAACAAACAGAAAGAAAAGAGCCAAAGAAAAGGCACAAAAAACAAAGACCCACTTGTTTTCAAACTTGGAATCCCATAAAAACACTAAACTGGAAGCCATTATATATATATTTAAAAGAAAAACAGAGAAATTATATATATATTATATGTAATAAAAATAATAAGATAAAATTAATTTTAAAAAGTTATGCCCTATTACAACATTATGAGTCAAGGAAGCTCCAAAGATGCCATTAAGTTAATTTTCTGTTAACCATCTGAAGCTGAGCATGAGTCTACCTTTAAAAGTAGTCTTTTTTTT
Source organism: Peromyscus nudipes (assembly GCA_902168325.1). Taxonomy (NCBI): domain Eukaryota; kingdom Metazoa; phylum Chordata; class Mammalia; order Rodentia; family Cricetidae; genus Peromyscus; species Peromyscus nudipes. The sequence continues at coordinate 33,981 of CABHPH010064554.1, forward strand.
TTTTTCCCTATTGTGACTCCCTTGGAGGAAGCTTGATTTTCATTTGCAACTGGCTGTGAATTGGAAATAGCTTCTGGGTTGGGGATGGGTCCTATGTCCTCTTTTCCTTTCAGCCCTTGGTCTCCATTTGTTGTAGACCTGTGCAGGCCCTGTGTATGCGTCTTCAGTCTCTGTGAGTTCGTATTTGCATTAGTCCTGTTGTATTCGGGAGGTCTTGTTTTCTTGGTGTTCCCTCAGCTATTATAGTCCTTCTACTACCTGTTCTGCAAGATTCTCCGTGCCCTGAGGAGAAGGATTTGATGGAGACACCCTGTTTAGGTCTGAGTGTTCCACGGTCATTCACTCTGCATGTTGTTCTCTGTATGTGCTCCCATCTGCTGCAGGAGGAAACTTTGATGATGACTGAGTAAGGCACTAATCTATGAGTATAAATACTATGCCATTAGTAGCCATTTTATTGAAACTAATTGTTTTGTTGTTGTTTTTAGACCAGTAGTATTTGGTTTTACAAGGGCCCCAGACTATGTGGTCATAGGTTCTTGATCAAATAAACATTGTCAAGTATGGATTCCATCTCTTTTTTTTTTTTTTTTTTTTGGTTTTTTTCGAGACAGGGTTTCTCTGTGTAGCTTTGCGCCTTTCCTGGAGCTCACTTGGTAGCCCAGGCTGGCCTCGAACTCACAGAGATCTGCCTGCCTCTGCCTCCCGAGTGCTGGGATTAAAGGCGTGCGCCACCAACGCCCGGCTTGGATTCCATCTCTTGACATGGGCCTGCAGTCAAATCAGATAATGGTTGATTACTCCCCAAAATAGTGTTCCTCAATTGCACTAGCATATCTTACAGGCAGGACACCATTGTATATCAAATGGTTTGTGGCTAGTTTGTTTCTCCTTTGTTGGTTTACAGAGTACCTTCCTTTACCAAAGCCTTAGCATATATGGGTGAAGGTTGTATGTAGGCACCAGCTCATCTTCTCCGTGTTCCATGAGGTGTGTAGTTACTGTCTTCAGCAACGGGGCTTTGCTATCAGATTGTAGAGCGTAACCTATAGTTTAGGCAACAGCCTGGGTTGTCTATGGTTTCTCTAGAGTCCTTCTGACTAACAACTGAATTAGATGCAAACCAATCCAGATACTGGAAGCCTCATTAGGTGAAAAGGATGGCCAGTTGAAGCTGTCTGCCCCATGATTTTGCTATTTCTTTTAGATTGCTATCACATATGTATGTATTTTAGGATGCTTCTATTGAATTAGGCTTCTATACTACCTCTCAAATAATTGGGTTCTGTCTCCACCATTATTTAGTAATATCCTTTAGATTGTATTCAGTAATGTGTATGTTTTAGGGAGCTTCTACGGACTTAGGTTTCCATTGTGCCCCTCAAATGGTCCTTAATTTTAGCTGTCTTGCTCCATATTCTCTACTCTGTTCTAGTCTCCCTTTCCCTTCTGCACCTGATCCACAAGTCCCACTGCACACATCCATACAATTTACTCTATTTCTATTTTTCTACCGAGTTCTATCTGTCCCCCACTAGTCTCTTCAACTATACATAACCTCTGGGGTTATATGGATTATAGCTTAGTTATCATTGACTCTATGGCTAATAACCATATAAGTGAATTCATGCCATATTTGTCTTTCTGGGTCTGGATTATCTCACTCAGGGTGATTTCATGTAGTTCCATTTCAAATTTCAAAATTTCATTTTTTTAAACAACTGAGTAATACTCTATTGTGTAACTGTACCATATTTTCTTTATCCATCCTTCTGTTGAGGGACAACTATGTTGTGTAGTTTTTTTTCTCTTTACTCTTTGAAAGCCTGACAAGTAGCTCTCAAATCGATACACGGAGACTTATTCTTATTTATGAATGCACAGCCTTAGCCTGACTTATTTCTAGCCATCTTTTCTTAAGTTAAATTATCTCATCTATCCTTTGCCTCTGGACTTTTATCTTTCTGTGTTTTATATGTCTTGCTTTACATTTTACTCCATAGTTGGCTTGTGTACCTGGGCGGCTGGCCCTAGGTATTCTCCTCTCCTTCTCCTTTGTTCACTCCTCTGTGGGGGCCCACAAAGATTCCAACTTGTGGCTTGTTTCCATTTTGGCTCAAGCTAAGAAAGTCAGAGTTTATGTTGCTCTCCAAGGCTGCATAATAGGATGTTTTGACCAAAGGTATGGTCTTATATTTCAAGGCCTAATTATAAGATGCTTTGGATAAGGTGTGTTTACCAGGTGTTTTGAGAATTAAGGAAGGATCTACATTTGTTTGTATTTTGTACTTTGATCCTGAAATGGGGAGTCCTTTTGCCTCTCCCCTTGCTAGTGTATAAAAATCCCTTTAGGAATAAGGAGCTGGCACATCCGGATCTCAGGTCTTAAGGGCTCCTGTCTTGGCCCCACCTCATAGGCGTGACAGTTACTGGAGAACAATGGGGGCAGTACCTCCAGGTCAAAGCTGAAACAGCTACCCACTACAATACACAGCAAAATTTCAATCACTATAGATGGAGAAAACAAAATATTTCATTACAAAGTCAAATCTAAACAATATCTATGCACAAATGCAGCCACATGGAAGCTACTAGAAGGAAAACTCTAACACAGGAAGTTAAATACATCCATGAAAACACAGGCAATAAATAATCTCACACTAGCCAAAACCAAAAAAAAAGGGAAGAACACACACACACACACACACACACACACACACACACA
>CABHPH010064558.1:0-20202 GCA_902168325.1 Peromyscus nudipes
GTTTTTCAAGACAGGGTTTCTTCATGTAGTGTTGGTGCCTTTCCTGGATCTCACTCTGTAGACCAGGCTGGCCTGAAACTCACAGAGATGATCCACCTGGCTCTGCCTCCTGAGTGCTGGGATCAAAGACGTGTGCCACTACTGCCCGGCAACACCCAATTCTTAAGTGGCTTAAGTGATGGACTCAGAAGCAGTCAGGGCAAGTGTCTTTAGGGTCGGATGATGTTAAAGTTGGGTTCAGAAGAATGCAAGGGAGCAGAGAAGATAAAGGGCAAACACTCTAGGCAGAGGAGGAAGCCCAGAGTCTCCACCTCATTTCCACTGCTATAACACAAGTCCTAGAGTTGGTCAACTTATAAAGAAAAGAGGCTTATTCAGCTGGAGGCCCAAGATCAGGGCACTGGTTCAGCTAAAGGCCTTGTGCTGTGCCATGGCATGGCTAGGAAGCAAAAAGGAGAAGCAGGAGGGTGTGGAGAGAGGAAGCAAACGCAGATAAAGGAAGCTGCGCTTGCTCTAGAACAAGCCCTCACAGAAACGCACTCATTCTTGAGTAAGCTACATGGATCCTCCACGACGGCAGGTCCCTTATGATCCAAGGGGCCCTTAAAGGCCCTCTTGCCTCTCAACCTTGCTAACTGGAGCCAGACCTCATCTAAACCATAACCCCAGGAAATGGGTCAGGGCAAGTGCCAAAGGGACGCAGAACTCAAGCAGGGGTGGGGTGGGCGCTGGCTAGCCATAGCTGGAGGGGCAGGTTGGATATGCCAGTGCTTGGGCTTGATGGTAAAGCCTACGGGGAGTCATAGGCCATTCATTCCCTTGGGTGGGAATGAGGGCAGTGTGTTGACAATAATGACCCGATCTCTTGCAGGGTTCTGGAGTGTGCATGGTTTATATACGTGTTTGTTTGTGTGTGTGTGTATGTGTGTGTGTGTGTGTGTGTGTGTGTCTGTGTGTGTCTCTGTGCGAGTTCACTATTTTGACCAGACTGACTGGCCAGTAGGCTCTAGGCATCAGCCAGCCTCTGCCTCCGCTGTGTGGTGGGTGCCTGGGGTCTGAACTCAGGTCCTCATGCTTGCTCAAGAAGCACTGTAAAAATGCAGACTGGAGGCTTGGAGAGTAGTATGGATGTGGTGTGGGAGTCCAGAAGAGAATTTCCCAAGACCTGAACAATGGCAGTAAAATGATGCCAAGATAGAATCAGAGGCTGGAAGAGGTGGGATTGGCGGGGCTGGTCCTGAAGAGTGAGAAGTAGCTAACGAGGCATTTATCGTTAGGACAGCATGACACATGCAGGCTGGTTTCCTAGGACCGGGGTGCAGGAGGTCAGGTTCTGGTGGTAGTCTTCATTGCAACTAAAGGATTTGGATTGTGGCCCATGTATCCATCTGTTCATCCATCCAAATATACTGAAGATGTATCGGCAGCTACTATGGGCCCCACACCACATAAGGACTAGCTACGTGTTCCCCTCACTGAGGTTTTGTATTTTCAGTAACATCACCAAGACTAACACTGGACCACTGGCCCATAGGACACTCTTGTGCTTAAGATCTTACGGAGTCCATCTGTCCTGTTAACGCAGACAGTGTGGGGTTAGGAGTGACTGTGTTCTATCCCCACAGCCCCTTGCTTTTGCAGTCTGCTGAACACTTTACTTTTCCATTTTTAATTTTATGTGTATGAGTGTTCTGCCTGTAGGTGTTAGTGCACTGTGCACACGCAGTGCCTGGGAAGTACAGAAGAAGGCGTTGGACCCCTTGGACCTGGAGTTGCAGATGACTGTGAGCTGCCATGTGGCCTCTGGTGACAGAGGTGACCCAGGTCTGCTACAAAGGCAGGCAGTGAGCCAGTGCTCTTTGCCCCCAAGGAATCTCTCTAGCCCCTCTTTTAAACATTTTTCATTTAAAATTGCTTTAATTCTTAGAAGAGTCTCAGAAAGCCGGTATTATTTATTCTACAAGAGGATTCAAAGATTGGCTCCTTCTCTGCCATGCTCTTTCCTCCTTTCTCTTAACTGTCACAGTCTTTAGTAGGTGATGAGAGGGGCACCGGAGCCCATAGTTTGAGGCAGGAGACTCATTCCCTTCTCTCTGCCAACTAGAGAACATGGACCCTGTTGTTCCTTCTCTTTTGGAGACGCCTCCCAAGCCACATCACTCCTAGATCCTATCGGAGGATTCTGCTGCTAAATGTGGCCCCGATCTCTCTGCTTCGTACTCTGTTGTATGGACCATAGCATTTGGGGGTTCAGAGACTGGGGCTCAAGCCTTGTGCTCTCACCTTCTTATTTGGACCATTATTTAAGTTCTTTGAATCCTCACTCTGCTGCAAAGTAGAAACATTATCCTCTACCCAATGAAGTTGGGAAGCTTCAGTGGCAAGTGTGAAGCATTGCTCAGGGGTTTAGTGCATTCTCCGTTCTCAGTAAGTGCCAAGAGACACGTTACTGGAACACTCATTCCGCTTTGGCTCGAGAGGTAAGGGCAGGAGGTTTTTTTTTTTCCTCCCCCAGGTGGCCAATATATTTTGAAGAAGAGAAAACTAACAATGTTTTAATGACTGCTGGAAAACATTTTCTGCATCTCTCTTCCTGAGTTTTCGTTGGCCACCGCTTCTCTCCTTCCCATAATCACCTTGCAGCTGGAGGTGACTAATCCTTAACCATGCCCTAGGGCTGATCTCCAGGTCCATGAGGCTCCTAGTCTCAGGCTCTGATCTCCCCAGGTGGACCCGTTCTTGAAGCCTCGGGCCCTCCTTTGGGTTCCAGGAGGTCCTTAGGCATGTGATAGACAGCAGCAGCAACGCATTGTTGATTTTGGTTCTGGTTGTCTCGATTCCCTTTGGGTTTATAGGAAAATAACATCAGTGACATCTGAGTTAGTTGAGTCTTTTCATTTGACAGATGAAGAGAAGGAGACTAATTTAAAATGTTCTTTTATGTTGTCAGCAATTCAGGGCTAGGATCAGTCATCATCCTGACAGCTATGAATTGGTTGTTTTGAAGAAGGGCCTATAGGTAAAACCAGCTAGCTGCTGCCCATCTGCACCAGCAGAGCAGCGTGTTCAGCTCCCTTAACCACCCCGAGCTCCTGGTGGCTCTTTTCTGAGAATCAAGGAAGTTTTTAGGGCAACAGGCCTTTGAAGTCGTCAAAAGTCAAAACATGAAAACGTTTCTTTGGGCTTAGAAGTCTACACAGAGAATGTTACAGTTATTTCTAGAAACAGAACCCTTGAACTGAAGGCTTCCCTTCTTGTGGTTTGGACTTTGATAACCAGGTTCCCTGAGAAGCTCGTGCCTGAAATAGCTCTTTGGGCCTTCTGTGTCAGTCAGCATTGGGTTGGGAGGCCTGGTGGAACAGAGGCTGCCCACAAGAGGGTGTTCTCTATTGGAAAACCTATACCTAGTCAACAGGCCGTTTCTGTACGTTAATGACACATGTCCGCAGAGTTTGTCTCAGTGAAAAAAAGCAATGATTTTGGACGTGGCATTTTGAATGAATATCAGCATAGGCTAATATCTATTTGAATACTTGGTCCCTGGTTGGTGGAACTCTTTGGGAAGGATCGGGACGTGTGGGCTTGTTGGAGGAGGTGTGTCACTGGGAGTGAGATTTGAAGTTTCAAAGTCCCTGCCACTCCTAGTGAGCTCCCTCTCTGCCTCCTACTTTTGGATAAGAGTGCAATCTCTAAGCTGCTGCTTCAGCGTCATGGCTGCCTCCCGCCTGCTGCCATGCTTCCCACCGTGATGGTCATGGACTCTAACCCTCTGGAACCATGAGCCCAAATTAAATGCTTTCCTTTATAAGTTGCCTTGATCATGGCATCCAGTAACTAAGACATTGGGTTTCCTGAGTAGTTGTTGGCATTTTTGTTTGTTTGTTTGTTTGTTTGTTTTTGCTACTTCTACTAAAATAATAAACTAAGATCAGGTCATTAACATGAATGTCAACCTAGCAAATCAGAAACACAAAAAAGGCACAGGTAGCCACAGCTGAGTTATAGTTGAAGGATGGATGTCACAGTACAGAGATATTACCTGAGAACATTCCACATAGTTAAATTCCAAATGCCTTTGGAAGTGTAGTTATGTTAACCCAAATTTGTGTAAAGAATTAGAAAAAAACAAACCCACAAAAACAAAAGAAGAAGAGCCATGGCAGAAGGGTTTATGTCAGGGACCAGAGCATCAGTCCCCACAAGCCCGTGACTGTCACCTCCCAGGTGCAGCAGAAGCCATCTGTGTCACTGGCATCCTCAGCTGCCCTTGACCATCAGAGGGCTTGTCACCACATCTAATCCACCCTGCATGCTGTCCCCTTTTCTTGCTGCTCCCAGAATGGGGCACTCGGTGACCCTTGGTCACGGAGCTGTGAAAGGAATAATCTCTTCCAAGAGGTGGCAGTGGCCCTTTCTGTCCAAGGGAAACTGAACACCCAGCAATCAGGAAGGGGCTTTATAAATAGCTGGGCTTTTTCGTGCCCTGAATGGGACTTTTGTGCCTGCTGGGCCTGCCAACAGATTTGTGTTGGCTCAGTGTATTTCAGCTTCAAGGAGCAAGGTATTCCCTGGCTTTGGTCCATGCTTGGGACAGGATTGTGTTCATGGCGCTCAGAAAGACATAGGATGATGAATGATGAGAGGATGGGAGGCCGGAGACCAGGAAGGGGTGGACAGACACGGAGGGAGGGCAAAAGGGCAGTGATCAAGAACGGGTCCACCAAAAATGATCAGTAATGGAGGAACTTCCTTAGGGTGCATGTTATTATGTAAGTGTGGAATCCTCTTAATGACCTGTGAAATCAAGACACTTCTTAAGTCTTACATGTGTGAAGTTTTATAGGTAAATATCACTTATGACAGTTTGCATTTAAATGGTCTTTGAGATTCAAGTACTTCCAGCTAGAGAACTGCCAGTTCTAAGGACTTTCCAAAGTATAAAGAGATGAATTACTGTCAAAAGTTCTTCCTTTCATCTTTTTTTCCTCCCTCCCTCCCTCTCACCCCTCCTTCCCTCCTTCCCTGACTCCTTCTTTTCTAACTTCCTTTCTTTTTGAGACAGGGTATCACTATGTAGTCCTGACTGGGCTGGAACTCAATATGAAGGCTAGGCTGGTCTCAGACTCACAGAGATCCCCTTGCCTCTCCCTCGTGAGTGCTGGGATTAAAGGTGAGACCCCCTGCCCACTGTTGACATTTCTTAATGTAGAAGAGTTATTCGTACATTTAATCATAATAAAGACCATATAAGATAACCAGTGTGTTCAATTTTTTTAAAAAATATAGAATGAAAGGAAGCTATAAATTTGAAATACAGAAAGGAGGGGCATATGAGAGGATTGGAGGGAGGAAAGGGAAGAGGGTAAAATTAATGAAGAAACGTAAATTATTAATAAAAGCATGGAATGGAATTATATCAATTACAGTGTTACCACTTGGTATCAAGAGATACTGAATGAATGGCAAGTGAATGTTGAATAATAAGAATGGGAAAACGAATTACAGCTTAGGACTTCTTGATGGCAAAGATCTTTCTGAGTAGCATGCCCGGGAGGGTAGTGCAGATGGTTAGAAACTGTGTACTCTTTAATAGTTAGAGGGCACGTGCAGAGCCAACACTCCTTACCCAGTCTGGATGGTGGTCCTAGTCTAGGCATCCTGTTTATGTTATCAGGAAACAGTTAGTCTCTGATGATACAGATGAAGACATAGAGCTGGGATGGAAATGCCAGCTCCTGACCTGGAATCCATATTCCTTACCACTTTACTCCCCCTGGCTCCCACTACCATGCCTCAGAGGCAAAAGAGAGAAATGGAATATACCGCCAAACTCGTAAGAGCAAGTGACCGTGACTGCTAGTCTGCAGTCATGTTTGTGGTTCATAGGACCCAATCTCAAGGTGGCCTGGCTGTGCTCGCTTGGGGTCCTGTGGTACTCATCAGAGTGGTCGGGACCTCCTTATCGGTCTTTGCTTTCTACACTTGGCCACAAGTACTAAGGGGCCAAACCCACAATCTTATGCTGGAGAATCTTCTTCCCTTTCAAGGAAGGCTAAGTCTGAACTCTGAAGAATTACAGCTTCCTAAGAGTGGCTCCCCTCTTCCGCAGGAGACAGCTTGTTTTTGTGGACAAAGGACACGTTCTCCTTTGACAGGCTCTCGCTGTCTGGCCTCTGACAACATCTTCTCCAGAGGGCATCCAATCATGATCAAGCCTCCCCAAGTCTGAAATAGTAAATTCCTCCAGTGTAGGACATAGGGCTTGCAGAGTCACAGCCCACGAAAAAGCTTCTTTAAGTCAAGAATTGTGCACATAATTATAATCGCAGCACTCGGGAGGCTGAGGCAGGAGGCCTGCTATGTGTCTGAGGCCAGTGGGTAATGGTACTTGCCATGCAAGCCTGACAACCAGAATTCAATCTCTAGAACCCATTGAAAGGCAGAAAGATCCCAGCAGTGGTGGCACACCCCTCATCCCAGCACTCAGGAGGCAGAGGCAGGTGAATCTCTGAGTTCGAGGCCAGCCTGGTCTACTGAACAAGTTACAGGACAGCCAGGGCTACACAGAGACACCCTGTCTTGAAAAACAAAAACAAAAAAATTTTAAGAAATAAAAAAAAGAAAGCTTCTTTGAGACTCAACAGGCTCAGGACACTGTCCCTCTGAAGTCCTGGCAGCCCGCTCAGACACCTGCCATGGTGATGGATGGACACACCACCACTTTCACTTTCAGGGGAACCTCAGACAGACCTCTGGGAGGCAGCCAAGGTGGGTGCCCTGTCCCGAGAGTCTGAGTTCTGAGGTGTCAACATCTGTGCTTGCCACCGGAAAACAGCTCCTCTTTCTACCTTCTAAAAACAAGCAGAACAGTGACAGGAAACAAGAATCTCTTACAAAATGTGCCTGCTTCTCAGCAGTCTTTTGCCCCTTCAGGCCCACTGGCTAAAGTGTTCATCAGTGAACACAGTCACATACTGGGACAGAAAGGAACCCTGGCTGGGAGGGCAAGGTGACGTAGGACTGTGTACGCCTAAGGTTCCGCACCTAGCTGTGCTCTCCAGCACTGACCCACTCATCAGCCCTTGAAGCCCAAACCTGAAGGTCACTGAGGACAATTAAGACACGTAGGTGAGGATAGCTTATTGGAACTTAAGCCCTGAAGGCCAGAGAAGGCAGGTACTTGGCTAACACTGAGCCTCCCTGGCTGAAGAAGCCATTTCCTGGCTCCTGGCCAACCAGGGCTATAATGTAGAGCCAAGGCAAAGCTGAGACACAGGTCCACATTTCATTAGCTTGCTAGAAGGGCACCTCTGGACAAAGAGCAGAGCCCTGTCTCCTTCCCAGCTCAACCTGCCCCCAGCCATCGGGAACAATCTTGGTTCCTATTGATCGCATGTGTCCTGCATGCCTGAACCAAGATAGCTGTTTATCCCACTGAAGGGTCCCTCACTTGATTCTTACACACACCTTCTGTGGGGGTGTCGCTGTGGTACTTTGTAAGGGGGTCTGACACTGTTCCTTGGGAGCTGTAAAGCCGATGAGATGATATCATGGAGTCAGAATGTGGGCTGGGTATGGCAGCTCCCTCATCTCCCGCCCCCCAGGCCTTGCTGAACATGATTCTGATGGGTCGGGTTACAAAAGTCCCTTGGTTAAGCCACTTGTTTGTCATTCCCAGTGTATGTCACCCATAGAAACAGTGTTATGCTGAGACTAACCGGAAACAGTCAGCTAGCCCGCCAGTTACCCGGAGCACAGTGTCTGGGTTTGGAGATGGGTTGGCTGAGCTGAAGGAACCTCTCTGGTGAGAAGCCAGAAAGGCTGAGTTTAAGCTGTCCTTCAGACATTCACCTGTTCTGTGGCCTTGCACAAGCTTGTCACTTAGTTTCTCCATCTTTGAATTGGGAACGCATTACCTATCTTCCAGGGGTGGCTGGGGAAATTGAGACTTGTACATACGGTTACATGCTATACACAGAGCCAAAGTCAACCCCCTTGCCACATACGAAGTTCACGAGTGTGTCACAACTCGGAATACTTGTGGCACACCTCTCCTGATCAATTTGGACTGGGTATCTTTGCTCTCCTCAACTTTCTGGGAAAGAAATACAGAAACTCGGTTAACCTGGAGTCCCTGGCCTTGACCCTGGAGCCTGGGCTGGAGATGTTGGTGAGAAAGTGACAGCTAGCAGAAGTAACTGTGGGTGAAGCCATGCTCTAGCGTGTGGAGTACTTCTTTCTTTCGCTGACCCAGAACACCAGGTGGGTTGTTCAACCTCCAGCTAAGTTTCCTGAGGCATCACAGTCAGACGCCTCTTGGTCCCATACGGTCCAAGAAAAACAGTTTTCTTTCCTCTACCCCTCGAGTTATGAAATTATCCTCAAGACAAATAGAAAATTCACCATATGGGAAGATGCTCAGTTAAATACCTCCTCCCTTCCCCCATTCCATCTCCTTCCTGTGTCAGTTAAAAAAAACAAACAAACAAAAAAAAAAAAAAAAACAAAAAAAAAAAACGTAAGTAGAAAAGCACCAGCCAGCACCTTGAGTGCCTGGGAAGCCTGTACAAGATACTGCCAGCAGAATCCCTTTCATGGCATCCTTTTGAAATCTCGACCATATGCTTTCTGCCTTGCTTCCACTCTGACGGTTTGTGACTTCTCATGCCTGAGTGTGTGTTCATAACACCCGTTGCAGTGACTGCGGTTTGCATGAGCTTGCCCTCTCCTGTCACCAGGTAGCACTGTTCCCTGGCGGCATGCTGTGCCCCACCCTGATCCTGAAGGACTTCTCTGGGTGTGCCCCTCTCACTGCCTCGGCTGTAGGTCTCCACACTCTGCCCCGTCAGTTCCCTGGGTGAACTGCTTGGCACTGCCTCTGCCGTGCTTCTGATTCCTAGCTCACACCTGCTGTCCTTGATGGGATGTGGTTTTAGAATTTCATTTGAGTGCTCTATACTTTATCCTCCTTAAATCCCATTCTGAAGCTCCTCCTGCGTGGTCTTCAGGTCCCTGGTCATAAACGTTCCTCTTGGACTAGGGGATAAACTCCTGATTCTTGCCAAGGCCTCTCATCGCAGGGTCAGAATCCATGGTGCAGAGGAACAGTCATCTTCAGTCTGGTTACAGAGGAAGGGGCCACCTCACCTGTTTTAACTTCCTCCTGCTTTTGCATATTTTCAGTAGGTTGAGCCCATATTAAAGGCTCTCAAAGATTGCACAAAAAAGAAATATTTCTCTTAGATTTTCCTAAGTATATTCAGTCACTGAATCACCCCACCCCTACCCCCCGCCCGCCATCTTCTGGCTAATTTCCTTGTACATCCTGGAGTTTACATTGGCCAATACCACTTACTGTGGAGGAGGTAGCCAAGGGAGCTCACTGTGGGTCTAAGTTCATGATGACTTTGTTAGCTGTCCTGGTCTTCACTTTTGGGGAGTCCCACATCTATCCTCCTTGTTAGAGCCTCATGCTCTTACTTTTTACCCCCCAAACAGGGACTGCACATTTTCTTTCTTCCTCCACTTGGCGTGTATTTCTGAATCAGACTTTGACTTTAGGTCTGCCGACTATCAGGGTCCTTTTCTTTCGGGATTGTGTCTTTCATGGTATCTTGGAACATTTTGTCATCGCAAACATACCGATTTCTCAAATGTTCATTCTCTGTTGCTAGGAGACTCATTTATATCAACAGCATCAATACTTTGTAGACCAAGTCAAGCAAGAACAATAAACCATTGGTTCCCATCACAGCTTGACATTATGATTCCTGGGTACCAACATGACAGCTTAGGGGCAGGATCTTAAAGGCCTGGGGGTGTACTTGCACAGTGGTTTTCAAAATTAGAAAATTATATATACATACACACACACATAACACACATATATACGTTCACATACACACACACACTGGATGCCCCCCCCCTTTTTTTTTAAGAAATCAGCACTAGGTTTGCTCTTCTGACAGCAACTGGCTGAAGCCGGGTACAGCTCGCTCACTTTATATCTTCTCTTGTGTTCTCCAGTTTGCTGGAGTCCCGACCACTCCTTGAAGCCTCACACCCACTTGCCCATCTCATCGACATTAGCTCCTTGACCTCTGCAGGCATTTGGATGTGTGGCCCTTTCATATAGGCCTCTGCACTTTCCTTCTGGAAACCTCAGGAGCTGCTTCAAAGGCCTCTTCCACAGGTTCCCAGTCTGGTCCTTCCCATCTGAGGGGCTGGCATATTTGGTCATGAGTCCTAATACATGTCTGTCTGACTTCAAGGGCTCACTGGCTGCACCAGGGTAAAGGCTCAAGCTGGTGCTATTTGCAAAAAATCTGTGTACTTAATTACCTTTTTAGAACAGAAAAGTAGCCTTTGTTTATATCATTTTTCCCCTGAGTTTTCCATTTTGATGAATGAAGATTATTCAAGAATTTTACCACCAACCATCCAGTTTTGATGACCAAGGGACAAATCATTTGGTGAGCAGGCTATCCAGTTCTTCACATCCCTTTTAATTTACTGGCTTACTGTTGACCATCTCAACCTCCTGCCCACACAATTAGATGAGAAAAAGAATATGATTGAGAATAAAATCATGACCCAGGCCATCAACTCAGTTTGTTTTAGTTTTTACCCCAACCCTTGATTATGAGCATTGGCCATTCCTCTCCCCAAGTACAGAGACAAGGGGATTTGGAAAGGGAAGGCAAGAACCCTACTAACTGGAACACTACATGGACAGCACCAACAAAAGCTTCACTGAAATCAACAGTTTGAGATTTGAATTTATCCATGACCTTCTCATTACCTTGTGCCCTTTGGTAGCCCAAAGCTGGAGACTGCCAACATACTCTCAGCACATTGAGTTCAAAGGCAATGTAAGGTACTTGGTTTGATTGGCACTTTAAAATGTTTTCCAAAAAGGCCCACTCTCAAGATTAAAGGAGTTCTCTATTGAACAGAATAGAAATGTCTTGTTACTAGAGAGTGAGGTATTTCTCCCTAAGTGTGTGTTCAGTCAACACAAATATCAGTGACAGCATAAGGCCCTGACACTTCAGCAGTTGCAGGCTATGAAGTGCATTCTTGGGGTTAGGAGAGCCTTTCTTTTACTGAAGAGCATCAGAAGATCAGGAAATGCTTTCTTTGTAAAGAGTGAAGTGATGGGACCCTCCCCCAACCCCAGAATTTAAACACTCCTGCAGGCTTCAAAGCAGAGATCTAACGACACTCTACAGAGTGCTAATGGAGGGGATGCTTGTGTCACAAAGGAGGCTGAAAGCTACAGTCGTGTCCAAAGCTAAGGTTATTACAGATGAGAGCCACAGCACAATGCATTTTTGTTAGAATCTTACTGTCTCTGACGAATCGGCAGACATCAGCTATAATGACTTCCTTGCTAATTCCTCCAGTAAACAACAGTAATCACTTCAAATGTATTTATCGATCTAGTGTAATTTCTCTGTGCACCTTGTGAGATAGTTGTAATTTCTGTTTATACACCTGAACACTAAGAATCAGAGAAGCGAGTCACTTTCCAATGGCTCACAGGACAGAAGAAGCAAGGTGAGCGCCAAGACTCAGCTCCTTGCATGTTGAATCCAAGAGAATTCAGAGATTTGTGTCTCTATTTCACATCAGGGCCACATGGCCTGAGAGCAGAGTCAGAAAGCCGTTTCCTCAAGATTCCTTGATAGCTTATTTCACTGAAGACTCACTAATTTTCCTTATAGAAAGGAAGGAGGAGCGGCTGCTTTGGTCAAGTAGTAAGAGTGTTAAGAATTTTCTTTAAGAAATGCTTATTTAAATGAGGAATGAAGCTAAATCACCTGACTCTTTCTCAAGAACACTACCCTTTCATTTCGTACTTCAATTTCTTTTTAACAAAATAAGCGCAACTGTGAAAATAGTTTAAAGAGGTAAGTTCGAATAAATGCACTAATCAAATAAGCTCTAAATATAAAGATGGATTCTGTTATATGGCAAAAATCCTTTGAAATGAATGATAATTCTCCAAAGTTCTAGCCGGTCAAGTAAAACAGATAGATGGCTAATGAATCCCGACATTCTTTTCTTCTCCAGAGCTAAACACACACACAGACACACACCATTTAAAAGCTACCTAAGTTGACTTCTGCAAGTAAAAATCTGAAATTATGCTAGTAAGGAAGAATGATGTGTGGATCTCGCCCCCAATATGATCCTCTACTTCCATGGCCAATCAGTAAGTTTAAAGGTCAAGGTAGAAGAGAAAGTCCTATGTTTGGTTTCCATGTTTTCCCAGCCCTGGTAACTATCAAGTCGCCCAGATTAGCAGAGTTGGGTGTTCTCATCTCTCTCTCCATTTGTGTCTGATGTCAATCTCACTTTGACACTTGAGCAAGGCTCAATGCTTATCTGTCAAAGTGTTTCTAGAAGCTTTGAATTTCAAAATACATTTTTATTTTTTCTTTGAGTTTCATGTATATATACATGTATTTTGATCATATCTCCTTCAGTCTCCTCCTCCAACTTCTCCCAGATATCCGTTCCATATCCCCCTCCAAAGTTTACCTCCACCTCTCCATCTTCTACAACTCACTGAGCCCAGTTAGTGCCATCTACACTAACTACAGGAGCTATAGGAGCCTTGCAAAATTTGCTCTGTAAACCTTGAGAGTAAGTCATCAGTACGTTCCTTTTGTGACTGAGTACACTTTCAGTTCCTTCACCCGCCTTGTAGATAAAGTACAAATACCTGTACAGACACCAAGCTCCTGGGTTGTCTGTTCTGGCAACTAGCAGAAGGAGAGAGTCAGAACTCATCCTCTTTAAGCCTAGTTCCTCCTGTGTTCCTCCTCCTGTGTAGTCTCTTGCCTTTACTTTTACACCCAGGATATTCTCACACTTGCTCTTTGCCCGGGCTGTTCCCCTCTTCCTACCTCGCTCACCTGATGCCGTCTCTCCTTGCTGGAGTCTCCTTTCTATCCCAAATGCTCCCTCCCGACCTTCTTTTTGAAGCCTAGCCCCACTTTTGAAGCTAGCTGCTTCTGTCACCCCAATGTTCCTGACTCTATTAAAACAAAGTTCATCATGATGCTGGTAATTGTCTTTCTTGAGTGTGAGGGTTTTGGAGAGGGTTAGTGCTGTGGTTCACACTGGATAAATGATATATTGAAGTCCTAACTCTCCTCATGATGAATGAGACCTTATTTGGAAACAGGATCTTGGAGATGTGAAGACGAGGCTGTCTGAGATTAAGGTGGATCCAATTCAATGACTGGTGACGTTAGAAGAAGTGGGATATTTGGACAGAGCTAGAGGCACACAGGAAGTGTGCCATGTGCCAATCAAGGAAGAAGACTGGAAGGATGCTTCTATAAGCCAGGGGCTGCCAAGGAGTTCTGGCAACTAGCAGAAGGAGAGAGTCAGAATGCATCCTCTTTAAGCCTAGGGGAGAAACTAACTTTGGTGATACCTCGATCTCAGATTTCAGAGAGTAACTCCCTGCTATTTCTAGTCACCTACAGGTGACAGTTTTCACAGCAGCCCTAGGACACAAGATGTAGATGGTCTTTCCATGTGCATGCAGACCGAAGGGGTCTAGGCAAGAGGAGGATGTAGTAGTCCATCCTTCCCACCCTTAGAATATTAGCTATCACAAAATATTAATGGGCACCCAACGCATTTTGGCTGAGTAGGAACATGTTACCTTTCCAGTATAAGTTCAGTGGGTCCCAAATAAGGTGAGACCATTCTGAGCTAAAAATGACTAAATGAGTTTTTGCAATGAGCAATTTCATCCCCAGATAATAAACTATATACATTAAAGAGGACAATGAACACGAGAGAAAGAAAATGTGTCAACAGCTTTCTAGATAGATTCTAAGAGAAAATCAAGTACAAATATGGGGGCCAGGGCTGGAGCTGGTCAGGGAGGGAGAGCTTGGGACACTAGGTAGTCCTCTGAAACAACAGGTGATGGTTAGGCCACAAGAGGAGATGTCATACTAGCCGAGGAGAAGAGGATGAGGGCAGGTGTAGCAGGAAGACAGAGACAGTGTGACAACAAGGGGGTGGCACTGATGCTTGGGGAGAAAGAATTTGGTGTAAAAAGCAAGAGAGCTTAAGGTCCTATGAAATGGAACATGGGCTCTGGCAGGAGAGTCTTGGTGCGGTGACACCAGATAACAACCTCGTGTCAAGGAGACAAGTGGGCAGCTTTCGGTGGGGCTGAGGGGGGAGGGCAGCAGGATGGCTTGAAAGGACAACTTAGTGCCACCGGGAGTTAAGCAGGACAAGATGGGAGAGGTCTTGGCCATGACACGCTAGCCAGTCCCAGTGTCTCAGGAGGGACTCCCATGTGGTGTGGCTTGATGGTTCAGTGAACATACCCCCGGGCTGAGATGTGTTTATCTGTGTTTATCATCCCAGATGAATCAAGAACTCTGCTTTTGGGAATGCTTGCAAGAGATTCCACAGCTTTACTCAGTATCTCATTTCAGGCTTTGGTATGGTTCTAGACCAAAAGATTTGTCTTCCTACCCCAAATAGCAAGCCCTCTTTATGCCCTCCCTATTGTCTCTTGAGTTGAAATGAAGAGTTTCCTGTTGTGAACCCTTTCCTTGAAGCCCATTCTCAATGTATCTATTGGTTCTCTCTAGGGAAATGAGTGTGCTTTGTTATGGTTTTCATACAGTCCTTTAGTGGGCTCTGGGGCATCTCTGTGCTCTGTTTTGACTGCTTTTCTTGGCTGGCCACACTGGCAAACTGGGTACATGGAATCATAGAAGAGTGGTCAGACCTATGGGGCTGTGAAGTTAGACAGGCATCGTTTTAATGCATAACACCCTCACCCTACCCCTTGAGTACTAGGTCTTGGGAACCTTCCCCTCGAGTAGTAGGTCTTAGAAACCTTGCCCTATTCCCCTTGACTAGTAGGTCTTAGAAACCTTCCCCTATTCCCCTTGACTAGTAGGTCTTGGGCACTTTCCCCATTCCCCTTGACTAGTAGGTCTTGGGCACCTTCCCCTATTCACTATGACTTGACTAGTAGGTCTTGGGAACCTTCCCTCATCCCCTTGGGTAGTAGGTCTTGGGCACCTTCCCCTATTCCTCTTGAGTAGTAGGTCTTGGGAACCTTCCCTACTCCCCTTGACTAGTAGGTCTTGGGAACCTTCCCTATTCCCCTTGACTATAGGTCTTGAGAAATTTCCCCTATCCCCCTTGAGTAGTAGGCCTTGGGAACCTTCCCCTATTCCCCTTGACTAGTAGGTCTTGGGAACCTTCCCCTATTCCACTTGGGTAGTAGGTCTTGGGAATCTTCCCTACTCCCCTTGACTAGTAGGCCTTGGGAACCTTCCCTACTCCCCTTGACTAGTAGGTCTTGGGAACCCTCCACTATTCCACTTGGGTAGTAGGTCTTGGGAACTTTCCCCTATTCACTGTGACTAGTATGGTACTTCTTCTGACCTTCAGATTTCTCTGTAAAATGAGTTGACAACATTTGTCTTACACTTGGACAACTATGTCAGTTAAAACAATGTGTTCCAGAGTCCTCCACAGTGATGGCTACTATTGAGTCCAGCAGACCATCTTCTGAGCACTTACTACATGCTCTCATGGTCACTCATACTAAAAAAGTTGACCACTGTGCGGTTTGGACAGCAACCTCTTACTGCCCCTGATGAATAAACAGAAACGGGTCCTCCCGAGACACAGCAAAACCACAGAGGGCCTGGAACCGAGAGAATTAAGACCTTTTCAGCTTTTATTTATTCTTCACAGAAGAAGAACTGCACAGCATGCCAGAGAATTACTTGAATTGCAAAGGGACTTGAATAATATCTCTAAAGCTCTCATATTGACTCAACAAAACAATTGTGATTTTTTAATTGAAAAATATTAATCAAATCTCCACTTTGGATAAACTTACTCCGATCATCTGCTTTTCACAATTTTCCTTTCACAGTCTATAAGTGCTTTTGAGATAACATTTATTGCCACTGTAATAATGTAATAATGTTTTAAATCAGTACATACAGTGGGATCTCAAGGAAATCAAGCCGCACAGGGAAAATGATGAGAGGAAGTAGATGTGGAGAACATCGGATTTCCTGGGATGGGAATGGCATGACTTATTTTTCTACAGTGTGCTGGAACCGTTTGTCTAAAGAAAAATATTTAGAAAGTAGTTCATTCAACTTTCTAAAAACAGATATCACCTGAGTTTCATGACATGTCTGTCAAATGAGCTGCCAAAATGCACCAGCATGCTGCAAGCGTGTCTGAGCAGTGGTTTCTTTCCCTTTAGTGTTTGTTTTCTTTCCAAACG
The DNA here is from genome assembly GCA_902168325.1 of Peromyscus nudipes. Taxonomy (NCBI): domain Eukaryota; kingdom Metazoa; phylum Chordata; class Mammalia; order Rodentia; family Cricetidae; genus Peromyscus; species Peromyscus nudipes. Next base: position 16,307 of record CABHPH010064558.1, read on the forward strand.
ATTTGCACTAATAACACAAGGTACTATAGAAAACACTGTGTGATGTGTTATTGAAGTGTATGATGAAAAATAGGTTGATATTTTGTTGAAGATTGTTTTAAATCAAGAGAAAGCACGTGCCAAACGTTTTGAGCCTGATGACTCACTGTGAGACCACCATATATCTACCCATTCACCTCAGAGAATCAAGGGTTCTGAGTCAGCCCACATGACCTCCATCTGCTACAGGGTCTACCCTGGTAGTGAGAACAGTTCTAAAAAGAGCAGCTACAGTTGTGCCAGACTCCACAGTAAGCACTTCAGATAACTTCTCTACTGAGATCTCAGAATGCTCCCCTAAGGTCACAGGTGTGCAGTAGGCAGAATAATGCTGAGATGTCAGTGCTCTAACCCCAGAACTGTGACTATGCTAGGTTACACGGCAAAGTGGAATCAAGATTTCTGATGGGATATAAGCTGCCAGTCTGTTGACCTTGCCGTGGGGGAGATTGGGAGCTTTGAATGGTTCAGTGAATCTCAGGGTCCTTGTAAGTGTAATGGAGAAGCATAGGTCACCAAAGGGATATAGTTAGAAAAAGACCCCATTGACCATGGCTGGCTTTAAAGATGGAACGTACTGTAAGGGTTTTATTTCCTTTACAGAATACCCACAGGAGTAAGAATAAAAATAGAAAACACCACAACCAACTTCATGTGGGGCTTTTCCAGATTCTAAATATTTGAAAACAACATCTTACATATCGGGGGAAACAGGAGCAGACAGTTTGGCCCGCTGAGTACCTCTCTTGAGGTACTGAATATTGGGGAGGAGGCAAAGGCCAATTCAGGGCACTGGACTCTCACTGCTGGGAATTCGAATTCATGTTTGCTGCTGTTAAAGCCAAACATGTAGACTGCAGTTTGGGGATATTCACAGGGTTCCCGAAAGAATGACAGAATGGTTTCATTTTTAGATAAAGGGGTTCATGATGTGAGTGGTGTGAATGCGGGGCATGCCGCAGGCGATCCAGAGAGGTGACCCTTGCACTTTCAGAATGTGTACACGGAATGTGTTAGTCTGTGCTGTGCTCCCACCTACCATCTCAGTGTTCAGCTGGGGAGTGGGGAAGGGCAGAGGCGGGAGTGAGGAGAATGAGCATCATCGATGAGCATCTGACTGCCTGGGCCACCTGCCTCTCCACCAGCTGTGTTCTTCATGGCCTCAGCTGGCGAGCACTAAGCATTCCAGGAGCACCTGGCATCTGTCCTGCACCCTCCCCTCCCCTCCCCCTCCCTGCTCCTCCCACTGCCACGTCTGGCTTGGAGTCTTGACTCCCTACCTTAACCCAGCCTTCAGCTTTTGGGCTTGGAACCCCTGGTACTCAGACCCCAAACTCTGCCTCATCGTGCCTCGTGGAAGGAATTTTTCTCCGCAACTCTAATCCAGGAGAGCTCAATCCAATTTAACCCAACCCTGCTGAATTAATACTGTGTTCCCAGTGGTCAGATTTTATACAATTTTTATTTTCCCCCAACTTCTCAGTTTGAGGATACTGTCTATATAACAAAGATCGCACGAGAAGTGCATCTCACTTGGTACTCCATCAAAGATATTCATTTGTTGTCAATACTTATCAGTGATTTATGACATACTTAGTCCTCAGGCTTACCGACTAATGACGTTCAACAGCAAATATTGTTGAACTGAACTATGCGCCACAGACGGACTTCACCACTGCTTCTAGCAACCTTGCGACTTTCAAGGGAGGAAGCAAAGGATTAAAGAGATTAACTTTCTTGCCCAAGGTCACACAGCCGGTAAACAGCAGAGCCAGATTCTGATGCCAGCTTGGGCTAAGCCCTGTTGCCTCCTTCTATAAATATCTACCAGGCACTTAGTTCTTTGCAATGTATGTTCTAACCTTTGAAAGACTCAAGCTACATTAAGGTTTCTGGGGAACCCCTCGTCAGCTCCCTGGTCTTGGATCCAGGGAAGCCGACACTCCAGAGCCTGCTAACTGCCCGAGGGCTTTTAGGAAAGGTGGTCAGCCACTGGCAGCACTGATGAGAACTCTTTTGAAGGGCCTGACAGGAAATAACTCCAGTCTCAGTTGCTGAGAGACATGCTCAAGTGGATGACACTCAACAGGTTTACATGACACATTCCTCCTGTGCTCAGAGTTCCCAAGCTCGAATGAAAACCTCCACAGTGAGACTCTTTCTGGATGCTCACTGACAGCGGCATTGGGTGTCTTTAAGGAATAGATTTCAGATACACAAAACTTCACAGACAGAGTCTGGAAAATTTGCGAGGACTGTGGTTGGCTACCCAGAAGACCTGGGCAGGGTTCTTTTCTCATCTGTGAACACTGACTATGATCCCTTTAAAAAACTGAGAATTTCTGTCCTCCTGAGTTCAAATCTTCTTTGCTCTTTTATCTCTTTTGCAAATTGTCTACTCTGTGATCTGGACCAATGTGCAGAATTTTAATGAATTCATCTCTCTTGCCACGGCCACCTCACAGGCGTAAGATCTGTGTAGTTATTCCAGGCCCTGCACTTAGGAGGGCTCTTGGTTTAGTTTAATGCTTGCTCACAAACTTCTTAACAGTTTTTAAACAAGGGACTGTATGTTTTAATTTTGCCCAGGGTCATACAAATTCCATGGCCAGTCTTGCTCCTTGCTGTGGACAGTGGACCAGGGAGAAGACTTAGATTATAGGAGATAAAAAGGGGTGATGTCCCTGGACTCCCTTTCTAAGCCAACAAGAATATTTTTTTTTCCACAGAGACAATTCACCAAGGTGGATAAGCACACAATGTCACCATCAGCCTTAGCCTTGGTTTCTTTGTCTCTAAAATGGGAACAGAGCACTCCCCTTATATATTATAATGAACACCGAGTGGGATCATGTATAAAGCACCTAGGAGAAGGCTTTGGAAACACTGGAACAGTGATCTGTACAAATGAGGAAGAGATGTCAGGGCTTGAACTCTGGAGTTTAGAGGTAGTTTAGAAATCAAGCTCACTGCTTAAAAGATCATCTATCGCTTTCTCCCAGGCTGCTCCCTCATCACAGAGAATCACAATTCAAAAACGACAACACTTGTGTTGTAAGGTTCAGAGTTAAATCGTTTACTATATTATAAAATACCTAGTTAACTACTTGGTGTCTAACAGGAGCTCAAAATGAATCATAATTCTTTATTTTAGTTTTGAATTCCATACTCGAAACACAGTCTACTTATGAATGGACTTCCAATGGCTTACTAAATGTAAATTCCTTTTGTTCAGAGATAATTTTGTAAACAAATTTTGAGGATTATTTTCCCTTCTTTGCTAGACTATGAATATCTTTCCTTTTATTTTACAGAACCCTGGCTGTTCTGGAACTCATAGATCAGGCTGGCTTCAAACTCAGAGACCCCCATGTCTCTGTCTCCCGAATGCTGGGATTAAGGGCGTGTGCCACCATGTCTGGCTAGAGTATGAATTTCTTAAAGTCAGTGAGCATGTCTCACTTACACCAGAACACTTTCTAACATATTAGAATTTCAGTAGAGCTAAAACTCTGTGTCCTTTATGCGGACAGTGTGACAATAATTTTCCTAACATTGCTAAATCAGGAACAAATAATAAACACACCAATAACTAGGTGATAGGAGGGGCCTAGCTTGACTGAGATAGCTCACACCATGACCTCCTTGGGTCTGGCTTGTGTTCCATTAACAAAGTTATCCCACTGGAGAGACACTGGTTTCATAAAACTACCACTTTCCCTGGCAACAACTAGTATAGAGAGATCACTGGGGGAAGAATTAAGAAACCTCAACAATTGAGTCATAATTTGATGTCTCTTAGGATTCATTCACACACACACACACACACACAAACACACACACACACACACACACAC
>CABHPH010064558.1:23202-33212 GCA_902168325.1 Peromyscus nudipes
CACACACACACACACACACACACACACACACACGAGTATTTTTGGTAAAATTTCAAAATGTCTCTGAACTCCACCCCCCCCAAGCCTTTGGAGCCTTGAATTACTAGAATAGGCCCCAAGCAGACTAGCAATGTGAAAGTTCAGGTTTCCTGGGCAAGTCCAGCCCTGACTATCCCTCTGTTGTTGAAAACAAAACAAAACCAACAGACCAATTACAACTCCCTATATTTAGCCTCAAGGTTATCTATCCCTGAGGGGCCAGTCTTAGGCATTAATGCTAAAGGCTTGCAGCCAAGCAGCAACCGCTCTTTGAAGAACTTAAGTTCAGCCTAGTAAAATGAAGCTTTGTTTGATAATATCGTTTACATTTTCAAATCCTGGGTACCAGGCTTTTTTCCTATCCCTTGTGGCCCTTCCTAAGTTTAGCTGCTGGTGTAATGGAGGTAACCATGGCAACAGCCACCTGCCTCTTTAAAACCATCTCGAATGCTAAATACGGAAGCCTAGAGAAAATGGCTGCTTGCCTGCCTCTCGGTGGACAAATTGAATACTCCTGGGTGTTTTGGAGACAAGACAGGCAAGCAAAGAGCGATGGAAGACCTGAAGTTCTCCAGAGGAAATGGCCGGTGACTTTGGAAAACAGGGGCTCCCTCTGAACAACTTCACTTCTCAAGCAAGCACACAGACGTAAATTCAAATCCATACGCCTGTCATCTCTACCAGGTGAAACACGAGGCTTGAACTCCACCAAATCTAGGAGCTGCCCTGTAAATGGGATTTGGGGAGTGAGAAGGGAAAAAATTCTGCAGGTCGTGACGAATTCCTCCATACTTGACACTCTGGGTGCATGTTATGATCCACCCCCTGCCACACACACACAGTTCTGTCATTCTAATTGGACTTAATAATGTGGTTTTCCTGACGCTCTCTGTTCAGTCTCAACTTTGGGAATAGGGAGAAACTTTGTCTTCTGCTTCCTTATTCTCTAAAACGACGGAGACACCTTCCTTTCCATGACAAGAGACCATGCTACAGCTGCGCGAGGGGAGGGCTGCTTCTTCCCAGGACACTGTGCTCTCATGCTTCATCTTCCGATGCTTCTCGTTCCTTCTCTGGGGATGGCCCCTTCTGTTTTTGTTTTTGTTTTTGTTTTTTTTTTAAATCATGTTTAAAATATATTCTTGATTTCTCTAACCTGGGCAGGGCATCCCTGTCATTAGAACATTCTCCCTGCCGGGCGGTGGTGACACAAAGCTACACAGAGAAACCCTGTCTTGAAAAACCAAAAAAAAACCCAAAACCCCAAAAACCAAACAACAACAACAACAACAACACACTCTCCCTGCCCAGCTCCCCGCTCTTGCTTAGGTCCCCTCTACTCACATCCCTTCTCACACACTGGTATGCATGCTTGCTTTTCAGACTGTTTCCAGCAGGGGGCAGTGAGTGACGGGCCATCTGCCCCAAACCCCTACAGAATGGTGGTGTGGTCTGCAGTATATTTTCAAAAGATGTTGCTGAGGAAGTGAGTGAGTGAATGAAAGGATGGATGGATGGATGGATGGATGGATGGATGGATGGATGGATGGGTAGAACCTATGGATTTCACAGTTGTAGGGTATCTTTCCAGACATATACACATGAGTTATTTGTGTAAAGAAGACCCTGTAGGATGGGCAGGAGTGTTTTTCAAAAAGCTATCTTGAGGCTACTATTCTGCTGGGACAAGTACCTGCCTTTCTGGGAGAAGAGAGGAGATGGGCTTGATTCTTTTTGGAGAGGAAGAACAGAAGACGAGGATGAAATTTATACTATTTGTGTGGGAAAGAGGCAGTCTCCTGCCAATAGGTCCAAATCAAGAGTCCTCTCCTGAAATGGCCACAGCACACCTCCACTCAGCCTACGTGAGTCATCAAGAGGGACCCTCTGTTCCCTTATGAGCACCACTTCTACACGGAAGGGCTGTCAGGCCCCAAGAGGACTCTGCTCCTGGCTGGGAGGGTCGGTAACAATGACAACGTGCCCGCCCAGGTCCTCAGACACAGAGGCCAATGTGGAGATGTAGACACACAACATCTTAGACCACCAAGGAAGAAACGAGCCGAAACAGAAGTTTTGCCCTGTATGACCAGATCCCCGATTGGAACACAATGAAAAATACCCCAAAGCAGTTACTCTCAAAAAGGCCACCCACCACCTACATCCTGTCCGACCCAGCAGTGGAGTGCAAGGCCACCTCGGAAAAAGACTTGAAGTAACAAGAAAGGCTTCAAAACTGACATATAAACTGACCTAGTGTGAGGAAGTCTGGACTCTGGGGAATTCGCAGCCTCGCTGAGGGAGAGAAAGGTTCCCCCGGTCCCTACACCAGCTCCTTCCACCCGAGCCTACGCTACACGCATGCTCAGAGCGCAAGCTCAACCCGATCCGGGTCTTGTCAGTTTCAGCCATAGTGTCAACGACCACAAAGCGTTGGGCATAACAGAACTTGGGGTTTGTGCCTTCCATCTTTTCCTCTCGTTAATAGATTGATATTTGACTTTAAAAAAAAAATCCTAAAGTTTTCCCAACTTTTCCAGTGTAAATAGGACTCTTAAATGTAAATGGTGTGATAAGATATGTACAGCAGTTTAAGAATGGTGATTGTGTACTTGTATAGGAGTGACGAAGGCCGAGGGGAGGGATGGCATGTCAGTTTGTGACTACAGTATCAGGGGCTGGCAGCACGTGCTTGTAGTGCGTTGTGGGCCCAGGGTCCGAGTGAGACGGAATGCAGCCCTAAAGCAGTTCAGCTGCGGTCTGATTCCTGGTTTGGCATTACTTCACTGTGTCCAGCCTCTCCCTGGGTAAGCTCCCGGGCTGTAAGTGAATGTCCTCAAATATCACTCTAACTTTTGCTTTGAGGAGAATTCTGTGGGCTAAATACATGACCATCCCTTTACGTTCAAAGATCAAGTCCACATTATTACCCCACTGCTCTCCATCGGCCTGAGGCTAGGCGTGGAATCCAATGCTGATCTTGAAATAGTACAGAGTTGGATGGGGCTTTGCCAAAAAGAGAGAGAGAGGGAAAAAGTGGGCAACTCCACAGTGATTGTACGCCAGTCACATCTCGGTTCTGGTCAATTCCACTCGCTTTGCAAGACAGGTTTGGGTTCGCTTGCAACTGATCTGGTTTTCTCCCTTCTTTCATGTTTGAACCCAATCTCCAGGCATGCGGGCTCCCATGCGAGGCCACCCGGTGCCCTCTGGGGTTACTGCCATTGCAGGGGCCTCGCTGCTGCCCTCTGCTGTCCGAGGGAGGCTGGCACCTCCCCGGATCTGAGACCCCAGCAGAGCCCTTCTCTCCCTAAGCCCGGGCTGCTGCGGGAAGCTGGGCTTTTAGGGGAAACCTCTGAGTCCCTGGAAGGGTTCCAGGTGGCCAAGGGCAGGCCGCTTGCCACCCATGCCGTCCCCAGACGCCTCCCTCTGCTCAGTTCTTATGGGAGGGGACGGGCAACCAGGCTGCGGCAGGTTTCTGACATTTTTTTTTCTTCTTAGAAATGGAAACCCTCCTTCCGGCAACGTGGCAGCAAAGCTAAGTCCCCGGGCGACCCAGGCCAAGGACATTTCCGTGGTAGCAGGTGGGAGGCCGCACTGGCTGGCAGCGCCTGGCGGGCGGGGTGCCACCTCAGCAGCTCGCATGCTCGCTTACCTGCTGTTGAATTTTTCAGGATGTTTCTCTCTCATCATGTGGAATCTGTGTGCAATGGAAGCATCCTGGAAACAAAAGAAAAGAAGGCAGAGAAGCCTGGTTAATGGTTGTGGCCATGAGCTGTGGTGGGAAGGGACACATAGGTGCCCCTGGAATGCCCAAATTCCGGAGACTCAAGTCACAGCGGCTCAGCATCACGTCCAGGGGTAAGCTAGTGCCCGCACTCAGTCCTCTTAGGAGCTTAGCTTGGTTGGCTGCCTCGGGGGGTCCTGACAATTATCTCTGTATCTCAGGCCCTGCGAACAGCCGCAGTTCAGCCTGAGACCCTAGCTCTTTGGAGACTGAGGCAAGAGCAGGCTCTAGAGGGAAGGAAAAGCCACTCTTCCCTCCCAGGACAGTGAGAGTCTCTGCTCAGGTGAAGCCAGAAGCCTGTGGGGACGGTGGTGGGGCATAAAAGAGGGAATATTTTTGACTCATGAGAAGTTACAAAAATAGTACATTTCTCGCGTCCCATTCACCCAGCTTCCAGCAACGATGACATCTTACGTAACATAGTGCCTGTCAAAACCCCAAGATGATGCTGGTAGAGGCCATTATGTATTAACCCTTTGTTGTCTGTGTCTCAAGTTTTGCTGATAATAAAAGGGTATTATGCTGAGTAGCTTCTGCTTATTGATTATTCTGTCCACAGGACTGCTTCCAAAGCCTGCAGGAATCTCCGATCCCTTCTCTTACACTTCGTTGTCCTACCTCCCCCTTTGGCTGCTCTCTTGGCCACCTGTACCTCAGAACTCACCATGAGGCTCTCATGATACTACATTTCTGGGTGTCTCATCTTCACTTTGGAGCCTCTCAGCCCCGGTCTCTGCATCTCACACTCTCATCACAGCCATCCTGTGAGTGCTCATGCTTGTGACTAGGGTTTAGATGCTGGGGGCTCCATGATTTGTAGTCCAGTACAGGATCCAATGCTGAACTCAATTCTCCTTCAAACCCAACCTTCCGCACTTCTTACAGAGTCTACTTTCCAACAGAAGAGTGTGTACTGTCCCCTTATCACCCAGTCCCCATCTAACACTGTGGGGGTAGATACTGAACCCTGGAAATAAATTGGCTGACTGGGTTGGAGAGGGTACATCCCAGAAACAATGAGCTGATTTAGATTTGCTCAACAGCAATAGTGAAACACAGAAATCTCTGGGCATAGTGGTACATGCCTGTAGGCTGAGTATGTGGGAGACTGGGGTGGGAGGATCAAGGCTAGCCTGGACTACAAGGTGGGACTATATCTCAACAAACCAAACCAATCAAACCACAAAAACCTTAAAATACATCTACTAGACTATGTGTCTGAAAGATCCTTAAAATTCCATGGAGCAGATTTTTAGCTAATGTATATTCTCTCTTCTTCCCTCCCTCCCTCTCCCTTCCTTCTCTCTCTCCCTCAATCCTTCCCTCTTCTTTCCCTCCCTCCCTTGCTTCCTTCCTTCCCCCTTTTCTTTCTCTCTGAGACAGGCTCTTACCAAATGATTCTGGCTGGCTTTGAACTCACTATGTAGACCCTGTTGAACACAAACTCGGAGATATCCTCCTGCCTCTGTCTCCCTTGCACTGGGATTAAAGGTGTGTGGCACCATGCTGGGCATATCCCGTCTCTTGATAAGGAAACTACAACAGAGCAGTTTCCTGTGCTGACTTTTACCTTGTTTTTAGCATCAGGAGAGACAAGCGCCATTCACTGAAGAAGCTTTTGGGGTATATACTGTATGTGATGAAGTTTTCACTAGAGATAAGAGTGACCCCAGCCAACAGCCACCATGTGAAATCTGGGAGGGCAGGTCTAGGCTTACTTTGTGGTTGGTAAACATTCCTCAAGAGTTTAATGGTTAAATTTTTGCTATTGATTTATTCTTGTGGTTTTCAGACTCATCAAGAGCTGAAGGTCTGGGTAGAGTCACCTGGTAGACATATGGTGGAAGGTGTCAAAACTCAGGGAGGGCCAGGGCCCCTCCCACCTCTGGGCCCACACAGCCTACTCAGCTTCTCTGGGCAGCAGCTCTTCCTAGCCCAGACCATACCCACTTCCCTGTCTGTCTTTCAGCAAGTTTCTGTGAACATTCCTGACAAGATACATGTGACATTTATCAAATGATTTTCTAGAATTCCAGTAAGCATTCCATCTGTGTTCCTTTGAAGGACGGATTTTCTCCTGTCAGAAACAAAACAACCCCAAAACAAACAAACAAACAAACAAACAACCCAAAGCAAACATCCATATCTTGTGTGGCATGATTTGTACACTGCTGTGGAAGAATCCTTTTCTATACTATGAATATATATTACTCTCATTTACTAATAAAAAGCTGATTGGCTGATAGCTGGTCAGGAAGAGCTTGAGCTTGAGAGCCAGACTAGGAGAATTCTGGGAAGAGGAAGGGCAGAGTCAGGGAGTTGCCAGCAAACTTGGAGAAGAAAGATGAGAATGCCATACTGAAAAAAGGTGCCAAGTCACGTGTTTAAACATAGATAAGAATTATGGATTAATTTAAGTGTAAGAGCTAGTTAGTAGTAAGCCTGAGCTATTGGCCGAGCATTTATAATTAATGTAAGCCTCTGTGTGGTAATTTGGGAAGCAGCTGCCGAGTTTGGGAACAGGTAGTTGGGACAGAAAATGCCCATTTACAGTATACCACTGCTATTACCCCCAATAAAGCTGGGACTGACTCCTGGGTTTAATTCCCAGGATATTTGCAGATACTTTTCTCTCTGCTTTTATCACTGAAACAAGTCTTTCTCTGTCCAGCCAGCTCTCAAATAATGACATGGAAACTTCTTATTAATTATGAAAGCTCAACCTATAGCTTAGACTTGTTCTTAAGTAGTTCTTACAACTTAAATCAACCCATTTCTATTAATCTATGGTTTGTCATGTGGGTTTTTTTTTTCCTTTCTTTCATTCTGTATGTCTGACTCCCTTCCGTGTCTCATTGGCGTCTCCTCTGTGCCTCGATTATCTCCTCCTACTTTCTTTCTGTGCCTGGAAGTCCCGTCTAAGCCTCCTGCCTAGCTATTAACCATTTAGCTCTTTATGAAATGAATCATAGCAATACATCTTCACCCAGTGTACAAATACCCCCACAGCACATCACCCTTGGTTTTTCCATTACTAAGTTTTGTGTGGCTTCTTATTCCAAAAGCCAACATTTACAATGTTGTTAGCTCAGCATGTGACTCCTAATCTGACAGTGTAATCTCTTGACAAATATATGAATCAGCAAGGGAGAGCTAAGCTGTCTTGGAAAAACAGTGTAAAGACTCTGACCATGTTTGTCTCCTAGGGGATAGAAAAAAATCAAAGCTTGCTTTTACTCCGTTGAGAGGCTCTGTGCTGAGCACTGACCATAGCATATTCATTTTATGGGTTCAGATACTTTCTTGATGATGATTACAGCAAAATCACACTTCCATTCTAGAGAGAGGGATGGGTATGGCAGGCCAATGGAAGCAATGACATTTCTGATGGCCTCCAGTCAGCGAGTGTTCTGTGGGGCGTGGACTGAAGGGGAGATGAAGTATGGACACGGGCTGTTTTTCTACAGCCAAAACCTCAAATGCATGGTTAGATGGAGGGTTTTGGCTCTCTCTCAAACATAAATTGCTATCATTTGGACTCTGAGATATTGGAATGTCTAGGCCAGTGCTGTGTAGTAGAAATATAGCATGTTTGTAACTTAGAAATTTCTAGAAACCACACAAAAAAGTAAAAAGAAACAGATGAAATTAATTTATGAATGTTTTAATTAATCCAATATACCCCAAATTTTATAATTTCTATATATAATAAATATAAAAATTATTGATATATTTAAATTTTTTCATTAGATCTCATTTTTGAAATGTGTGGGTTTTTTTGTTTTGTTTTTTAACATTTACACATACCTTAAATTAGGCAAGGCATTTTGGGCACACAGTAACCACATGTGGCCTATGCTTGCCATCCTGGACGGTGCAGGGCTAAGTCACACTAGCAACTTCTGGAGACAGAGACAGGAAAGACCACAGGGCAGATTATTTGAAATTTGGATTGTTTTTAAAATTTATGACAGATTAGGGAAAAGATGTGTCTGGTTTATCCAAGTCATATCTCAGTGAGTCCCACAATGACAGATTAGAACTCAGTGCTGAGAGAATCCAAGTTTGCAGGTATCTGCCTTGTTGATACCTTCCCTAGTGGATAGGAGGCTTGCCACTGTGGAACAGAAGGCAGGGGAACACTAATAACAATCGATAAGGTGGAGAATGGCGTGTGGGCTGGTGGCCCTCTGGCATCCAAAATAGGTTTCGCTGAGTTGAGGGATTAGCTGCTTCCCACTCTGGTAAGACTCACTGAAAGCAGAGCCTGTGAGGAGTTCCGAGTTACACAAGCTCCAGGAATTACTTCCTAGTCCCTAACTTCCTGTCACCGACACCTGGCCATCCTGACCTTTCAGCTTTTCCAAAAATAGAGAGCGGGGAGGAAGAAGCCAAAGAAGTCAGAGGAAGTGATGTCCTGGATGACTCTGTTGAAGACCTCTTCTCGGGGGATGTCTGCAGATAGCAGGGTGATAAAATCAAATGGCTGAATCTTCATTGGTTTGGGCTCCTGCGTGGGTATACGGCAGCACCGAGCCACAGTGACTCCCAGGGCAGGCCAGGAGAGTCTGTCTTACTCAACCCTCTGTCTAGTAAATGAGTTCTGTTTGCACCCAGGGGCACCATGGCCGTCATCTTTATAGTTGCAAGGCAGCAGCCATTTGTTGAGTGGGCATGGCAAGCCCTTCTGCGAGGCAGACACTGCAGGCATCTCTTTGCCAGGGGAGTCTGCCTATATATTTAAGTGTCATAGGAGGTAGAACCTGCTTGGTTTACACACCTACTTCTCTCACAAAGTTTGGGGAAGTCAAATAGGAAGCAAGACCTTCTGCAAATGTCAGCCCCAAGCTCTGCCAGGGTTTCGCGTTAGGTACTTATTTTCTCAGGATTTTTACCTCCCAGCTTTTAAAGATCGAGAACACATACCCTGCAAACATTCTCTCGAGAGAGCTAAGGGCACATCAATGAGATAAAGAGTCCCATCTCCTTGCTCATCTACAATATGGCAATAAATATGCACAAACGAAAGGTATATGAAAAGAACTATGAAGACGATATGCTTGGAATATTGTAGGCCAGCCTAGGGCAGGTGGGTAAACATGTTGGCCCCTGAGGGTGATGGTTTTCTGTTTGTGCTTCCTTGGAGGGCAGTTAGCCTCTTTCCTTCCTACCCCCTTCTCTCCTTGGTTCCCTCCCTCCTTCATGACTTCCTCCCCTTTCCTCCCTGCCGCTCACCTTCCTCTCGAAAGAATGCATTAAAACCATGATTCTTGGCTCTTACATTTATGGCCTGGGTATCTAGTTGAGGGGAGGCTGTCTACAGGACAACTGTGTGGAGACAGCTCAGGCATGTCAGCCAGAGCTGGGGTAAGAGAGGGAAGGTGTGTTGAAGGTTCTGAAGGTAGCCATGCTTGTAACCTGCCAACAGGAAGCTCCAGGGCAGCCTAGGCCGTCCCGCTGCTCAGCAATCAGTTCTGGCTGGCTGCTTTCACGATGCCATCGTCCACTCTTTTCTCATGTCCCTCTCTTTCATTACTTCAATTCCAGTGTCTCTGTGCCAGACCCACTTCCTTTGTACATTCTGCTCTGTGCTGTCTCCCTCTCTGAGGCCTTAGTCAGGAACATCAGCATCAGAATGCTTCCAGGGGCTCGTTAAAAATGCAGAATCACAGACCTCACTGAGAGCCACGGAGTCAAATTACAAGTCAGACTCTGGTGCGGGGCAGAATTTCCCTTTAAAGATGGGTGCTGCAGAGCCGTCTCCCACTGGATTTGGAGACCTTCCCTCACTCCTGTTGCCTGTAGCTGTGTGAAGATGGAGGGGGCTGTGCAGAGGCCGCAGCTAAGAGGGCTCAAGAGCACTGTATGCTGACCCCTAGCTCCACTACACACTGGCTTGGACGCATACAAATGCAGCAACCGCATCGGGCAACAGGAAAATCCGGCAGTAGGAGAATCAGGCTGGGTGCACCACAGGTACTCAATCAACACCAGCAAGTTGCATGATGATTATGGCAGGGAAGAGATGTGAGGTTTGGTAAGGTTGATGCTGGGATGCCCATAGTCTGTGAGCCTGGCAGAGGCAAGGGCACCCACCTGTCTGGAGCTGAAGATATCTGGGCAGAGAAGGAGAGGGATCTGAGTATAAGAAAGGAGTGTGTGTGTGTGTGTGTGTGTGTGTGTG
>CABHPH010064563.1:0-19849 GCA_902168325.1 Peromyscus nudipes
GGTAACAAAAAGGTCCTCTGACCATATTGCCAAGAAAAGGCTTTCACAGAGAAGAAACTTCTAAGCTGAAATTCAAATGACAGAAGGAAGACTTAATGACTGCACAGAGGACCCTTTCGGGAAGAGACCCCATGAAAGCCTGTCTGAAAAGGTGCTGTGGGATAATGCTCTTGCATACTGTAAAGATTTGTCACTCTAAGTAGTTTAATAAAACGCTGATTGGCCAGCAGCCAGGCAGGAAGTATAGGCAGGGTGACTAGACTAGGAGTATTCTGGGAAGAGGAAGGATGGAGTCAGGAGTCACCAGCCAGACGCAGAGGAAGCAAGATAAGAATGTCATTTTGAGAAAAGGTACCAAGCCACATGGCTAAACACAGACAAGAATTATAGGTTAATTTAAGTGTAAGAGGTAGTTAGTTAAGCCTAAGCAACCAGCTGAGCATTTGTAAGTAATATTAAGCCTTGGAGTCAATTATTTAAGAAGCAGCTGCCAGGTTATTTGGGAACAGGTAAGCGGAAGAGAAACTTCCACCTACAAAATGGGAAGCCTGGTGGTTAAGGAAGGAAGCCGAGGCTTACCTTTCCAGATGGATGGCTGCACAGTGTGGAGCATGCTCAAGCGGGCGGAAGAAAAGCAGACCAGAAAAGAAGTTGCACACATACACTGCTAAGGCTTGAATGCAGACAGACAGAACCATGATGTGACACAGAAACATAAAGAAAAACCTGCCAAAGAACTGAGAAAAACAGGAGAGTTGCGAGAGACTGATAGGCTTAAAACAGAACATGCATGGCAATGCCATCCACTGGAATGGGGGACAGCAAGGCTGACAGGGACACAGGGCAGGCTTTGTCAACTGTGGCTGCAGCACTTAGATTTTCATCAACCTAATCTGCTCTCTGATCCACTCTGTGTCTAATCTCTAATGTTCCTTTGTCTCAGCAGTGCACATCAGAATAGGGATGAGATGGCTCCTGGCTTCAATAGCCCTATGGGATGAAGTCACAGGTTTCATTCCTGCACTACCTCAGGAGACTTACTGTAGCTGGAGAGTTTTCTCTCCGGGTCCCGCCAAGCCCCGGCAGTCTGACAGCCCACTTATAAAATAAACACACAGACGCTTATATTATTTAAACTGTTTGGCCTAATGGCTCAGGCTTCTAGCTATCTAGTTCTTACATCTTAAATTAATCCATTTCTATAAATCTATACCTTGCCACCTGGCTCGTGGCTTACCGGCATCTTCACATGCTGCTTGTCATGGCGGCGGCTGGCAGTGTCTCTCTCTGCTTTCCTGTTCTCTCAATTATCCTCTCTGTTAGTCCCGCCTATACTTCCTGTCTGGCTACTGGCCAACCAGTGTTTTATTTATTGACCAATCAGAGCAACACATTTGACATACAGACCATCCCACAGCAACTTACTTAGGGATTCCACCAGCACTCTACAAATTCTTCGTTCTAGCCCTGCATTGCTGTGATCCAGAGTATTAATTCCTTAGAAAGAGAGCTGAACAATTCAATTGAAGCCTGAAAATTTTGTAGGCCACACAATGGACACAAGCTCTTTCTGGATCTGTTTCCTGAAAACTACTGGTAAGTCAGAATTCTAATGTATTATATCAAAATCAATGACCACAGTAGACAACCCAAGAACCTTCAGATAACACAAGTATAGCAGTCAGGACATTAAAATACCCAATACAAAGCAAAACACCAAATCTGTGATAGGAATTAACCACTTATGTAAAAACATGAACAGCAGTGCAAGTCCAGTCTTGGTTTTTTGTTTATTAAGGCTTACCATCGAAGAGCCTGTCAATGATGTTGTACCCTGCCCGAAGATCTGATAAAGAAAACTCATAAAACTTGGTCCAACCCTATTAAAGCAAATTTAAGACATAGTAAAATCAAAGACATGTATTTACACATCACCATCCTTAAAAATTTAAAGAAAACATTCACTATATACTAAAAAACAAAATCTTTAAAAATCAATGCATCATATGTTTAAAATAGTATTTTAAAAAATCTACTGACCTCAGAAGCATGAAAATGACTTTGTAAATCCACTCCCGTTTTTATCACTATGTACACAGCAGTGGAGTCGGAGTACAAATGTAGTACATTTCTTAATCTATATACCATATGCACTTTAATATGTTTCCTATATCTTTATGCTTCAGAACTATACATTTTGTCCACAAACACAACAGAAATACTGCCAAATAAGTCCTAGAAGCATACATTATTTCTGTATGTTCATTTATATTATGCATGCAACAATTACCTAACAGCTATAATGTTTATGAAAAACATTCCTAAAACATGATACTACAGGACAATGTGAAATATAAAAGTAATTTCTATGGGGTTTCCATTAACTATACTAATTACATAAATAAGTTCAAACTAAAAATTTTAAAACTTGGATAGTGTTAGTATTTAGGAATATATCAGTATTGATTAACCATTCAAAATATTTCTTAAATGTTCATTACAGATGAGATTCCAAGCACATAAGAATAAACTCAAACACTGTTTCCATGTAGCTTCCAGGCAAATGCAGAGACAACGCAAATACATGTAAAACATATCTATATAAGGTTTGATGGTAAGAAATACATTTGCTACATATATGAGAAAGATATAACCCAATCTAGGAGATAAGGATAGTCAGCCCATGGGAAAAGAATATGATGGATAGAGAAGTGAATATTTTGAAAACTTCACAAAGAGATTAACAGTTTTGAAGTGGATTATAATCGAAATGAAATACCAATGAATGGTATAGACTGACTTTGAAGTCTATAGGATACATGGAGTCCTGAAAGAAGACCAGGTTGGGAAATAATTAATCTGTGGTCAAGAAACAAAAATCATAATATTTTCATCAAGCTCCCTACCAGCTCAAGGCTACACACATTGGAATTATGTTTTGAGGAAGACTAGTTCTTGACAATGAATTGAGGAGAAAGGTGAGCAGAGGATACACCAAGAACAACCCCTAGAATGCTAACTTGAGAAAGGAGTGAAGGCCTTTATCTAAGGCTATCCTGAAGGAAACAGGTATGGGAAGTTTAATTTTTGAAATTTGAGATATCTGTTAAGATATATACCATAGAAGTGGTACCCATTGCCACTGGGTACCTCCACTGGGTCACAGGCTGGCCTTCATACATCAACTCAATGGTACATGAAGCATATAACCATACATTATATAGTGTAGAAGACTAACAGAAAAACATTGAATAAGAAAACTAAATTACGACATAGCCGTACCTTTATAGACTAAATTATAAAAGTATCCTAATAAATGTAAAGCTTAAGTTCTATCAAAACATACTTATAATTACCTGTGGAATATAATTTCTTCTTTCTTGACAGGCAGCGTGAAACCACGCTAAACTAAAGAGAGCATGAGCCCGGTGTAGGTTATCTTTTCTGCTAATTTGCTCAGGAGTCCAAGACTCATAAGTACGCATCAAATTCTTCTTCAAACCTGGAGGTGACTAAAAGAATAAAATATAAACAGACTTCCTATTGCTTAAAAGATTACAAACACAGGAAACCTGCTTCAACACATTTTCTTCTTAATGAAGGAAGATTTCACCAAAAGCCCAATTTGATTTTCTGTTACTGTAAAGTATTCAAATATAGAATCAACCTTAAACCTTGCACCAAATACTTCTCATTATTTGCTAATCCACTGTATTTTCAAAATAAAATAAACCTATTTCACCAAATGTATTCAAAATAACAAAGTAAGTTTCATGTGATTATTAAGAATTTGTTTACCAAACCAAAATTGCCATTCATACTACTAGTGTGATACTGAATGCTAACAAGGACAGGCACAAGACGAGTACAAAATTCTCTTTAACAGTTTTTAAACCTTTGAGTCAACCTATTATGATGACTGAGAAGTGACAGACTATCCCTTAAAAATACAGTAATTCTACCTACGAAGTGGAAGGTGGATCTGCCTGTAACTGAAGTTTGGAGGAATACATGGGTAGGTAGATGTGGTTGTAGATCTCTACAACAAAATAATCCAGTTAAGAAGGGGGAAAGGAAATGCTTTAGATATTTCTCCAGAGAAGATGCACAAACATTCAGCAAACATGAGAAGAAGCTAAACACCATTAGTCACCATGGAAACACAGATCAAAATCTGAAGGATCTATCACCTAACATTGATCAAGATGATCACCATGGGGTTATTTAAAATAGATGTTGGCAATGATGTGTCGAACTTGAGCATTATTAGTGGAAACATAATCACTATAGAAGCATTGTCTGAAATAGTACAAAGACTCTTCTGAAAGTTAAAAATAGAATTATCAGATGATCCAAAGAATAGATAAGATGGCAAATTTTGCATTGTGGAGTCTGTTTTTTTCCTTAGAAACAACAATAACAAAATGATATGAAATAAAGTTTGGAAATAAGATTAAAACCTTTTTCTATCATCTCATGCTATTTATGTAATTTATGCCTTATAGTAGTATTAAAAAGAAGTTTTTACAGTTTTGAATAATAGATGCTTACATAACTTTAGAAGGCAATGTATAGATTATTTTTCTTCTGTAGCTAAGGATAAGACTTCTGAATCATCTTACCTCATATGTTATCTTCAAACTTGACTGGAGTAAAATGGGAGTGAAGCTGGGATGAACTTCTGCAGTGAGCCACAGACGGAAGGTATCTTTAGGTTGAAGAGTATTCAATTCCTTTTTACAAAGCAATAAATAAGAAGGTATGTCAACACACACACACATTTCCCTTTGTCATATTTTGATGTTTCTTAATATTTGGACTATACTTCCTTTAAAGTTTTATCTTCTCTATTAATAACAAATAAATCATGTAATAAATAGGAACGTGATTTGGAGGACGTTACCCTGGGCTGACATCCAGTCTTTGCCACTTACTTGCTATGTGACCTTGAGAACTACAGCTTACAAAATCACCTCTAAGCAAGTAGCTACTACATGGATTGTGGCAACCAGGTCACAAAGTACCTGGAGTACAATAATCACAAAGTCAGCCTCAGCTATAGGTACTAAGTAGAAGCTGCCGTCTAGACTCAGGCCTCATGGTCTCACTGTTTCCATTCCCATTTTCATAGTTATGCAATGTTAGCAATGTCTTACAATGTGAGTTTTAAAGGGCAACATACAAGGTCACCTGCCCTCGCCCCTCCTATCATATGTTTAAGTCATTTACTCAATGCATTCTTCCTTCCTGGTATGCACCTTTTGGGAACTTGATAACTTCTTGTCTGTTGCCATATAATCTAAGCACCATGTTTCGGTGGAATCCTCTCCAGTCCTCACTACATCACTTTTTACCAGTGCCAATCAATGTACACACCCACCATCCAGCAGTTATGTATTAGTGTGGTCTGTCTCTAGGTAGAAATGCTGCATGTAACCAGCCCCCACACAAATCTTGGCTTCCCCTCATATACTCAACAAGTATCTACTGCTTGAGTAAATGAGTTACAGAGCAGTCTGGGCTACAGAGTGAGACCCTGTCAGAAATAAAGCAAACAACAACAAAACCCTGATTGCTCTAAAAGATAGTGAAAACTAACAAAAAAAATTTAATATAATCTTTGCCAAACTCTAACATTCATTATCAGTGTCATGTAAAAGAAAAGCAAAGAGAAAAAAATAACAAAATCATGGCCATTGTGCTTGCTGAAAATTAAAATTGGTAAAATGTATTCACATCTCACATTTTTAAACTGTAAAATGTATACAGAATTTTGTACATCTACAAAAATTCAAGAGAAACGGCATATTAGTCATTTGGCTGTACTTACAGTATGCTTGTAAATTTTGAACTGAACCTCTTAAGAGGAAAGAAAAGGAATAAAAAATTGTTTCTCAACTCTTTAAATATCATCTACTCCATATGTTTCAAAGAGCTCTAGTTAAGATCTGCTTTCAAGGCATTAGCTACAATTACTATGCTGATTCAGTGTCTCTCAATCAACTCCTTAGAACAGAAAGCAGGATTACTGGTCCTTATACTCTAAAATACAAGGGAGTTGTTACATATGAATCATATATTTTTATATACTAGTGGTTTCCATGGAAAGCATTATGTGAATATTCAAATAGCTTTTGGTTTCAAATCTATGTCTTCTATTGATTACAAGTAACAGAACTAGAAGTTCATCAGCTTAGTTGCTGTCTCAATCACAGTTTTATCAATTACCTATTCTGCACAAAGTGCTGTAATTGCCAATTTATTAGGACTGTACACATCTAAACATCTCATAAGGATACAAAGGCAGGCCTTATCTACTGTTCTGTTTGATTCTATTCAAGATATTACTCTACCGGTTTAATTACTAACCCCTCTGGTGAGGATTTTTTCTCTGGCTCTTTAATCTTAAGCCTCTCTAAGTCATCTAAGTCTACTTCCCAACATTCCCTACCTGTTCCTCTTTGTACCATTAAAGGTATATCTTCACCCCTTCTGCTAGTCATGCACACCTCCAGCACCAACCTGTGCTGTTAAAATTACCCATCATACCTTTTCTCTGTCTACAGGTAGCCACCCCCTACTCAGGTTCAGGAGCATCTCTTTTTGCAGTTATGTCTCCTAAGATCAGACTGTCTTTCTTAACTGGGTAACAGACTTTTAACTACAGATCTCCCTTTCAAACAGATTAACCAACTTGTTCTGTCTTAAGACTATTTTCCTCCTGGGGCCACTTAAGTTAAATAAAATCATTGTTTCAGTTTACATTTAACTTTTGTAAGCACCTAAAAACCTCTATAATTTCCAGAGACAGATAACAAAACATGAGCATAACGCAATGTTATAAACAGATCTTTTGCAATCCATCAAAGCATCTCTTATTTTTCTTCTATAAAAATTCACTAAGCTTCTGTCAATCTTAATAATTTATTGGATTCCCTTTCCTACCCTTTAAAAGAACAGGATTTTGTAGACTTCCTACCTAAAGATCAATTTTGTTTGGCATACATGTAGTTTTCAAAAAATGAACAGGCCTACAATTATTTCTTATCAATTACTAACTTTCTTAAACATAACAACATACATCACTTGAACACTGATGCAGCTTGGAGATTATGCACTGAGATGTTTCATGCTCTTGTGCCACATCCATCTCAAGCTACCTGTGGTGGTCTGAATGCAAATGGCCCTATAGGCCCATAGGGAGTGGCACTATTAGGAGATGTGGCCTTGTTGGAGTAGGTGTGGCTTTGTTGGAGGAAGTGTGTCACTGGGGGTGGGTTTTGAAGCCTCAAATGTTCAAGTCAGGCCCAGTGTCTCATTCTCTCTTCCTGCTGCCTGTGGGTCCAGATTGGGAACTCTCAGTTCCTTCTCCAGCACCATGTCTGCCTGTGCACTGCCATGCTTCCTGCCATGATGACAATGGACTAAATCTCTTAACTGTAAGCCAGCCCCAATTAAATGTTTTCCTTTATAGGAGCTACTGTGGTCTTGGTGTCTCTTTCACAGCAAAAGAAACCCTAAGACACTACCTTCTCCAGAACTGGAAGCCAAGACACCACAAGATGTAAGTTCTTCAAACAGAGCCAGTCTCCATTCCGGGCACATTCTTTTAGCATCTGAATTGCTAAATCAGCTTGACCTTGACCCATGGCAACCTACACAAACAAAAACCACAGTGAAAAGTATCTGCTAAAACATTCCAACATAATATTGTCAGAGATTAAGGATAATTTCTAAACCTCTACAACTGGCTTTAAAATAAAGTTTTTAAGAAAAACCAAAAACAAATACCAAGAATTAACCATCTTTTCCAAGAGCATTAAATAATTCATAGTTTAGATGTATAGTTTTTATTTTCCTGTCAAAGTCACTGATCACAGGTACAGCCTGTGGAGGGCCCCTGATTCTGTATCACATACAAATGCATACTGTTCTAACAAAGATGCTATCTGTTCACCAGTGACTGCATGGAAATACCAGGCCCTGTCAATGTAACCCTATAACTGACCAGAGCTGCCCTGGCAGATTTATTTCTTTTTAAATTTTAATGGGTATAAAGTATTTGAATCTTTAAACCATAAATCTTAATGAAAGAGATTTATTAACTTTCCAAAACTGACAATAAACTAATAAATTCATCTTCAAACCTGTGTGAAAGTTGACTTGAAAGATGGTGAGAATGAGCATTAAGAAAAACAGTATGCTATTGGATGGATTTTGCTCAAAATATTTATGCATTTCTTTGCTTTTAAGTCAAGGAACTTTCAGGAAAACATTACTGCATTTGCTATAAAAGCATGTAATTAACAATTCTAAAGCCATTTCAAACTTTACTGAGATGTATCCATTCCCTATTGTGATCTGACAAGTAAATACAATGTTTAGTGCCTTACTTCAAGTTGTCTTGGAAATTTTGGAAGCCTAAAGTTGTGCTCATATAACATCAAAGCGATGAACCATTTCGCCCCTCCCTCTTCACATCCTGTACCTTCACACCCAATCACCTCCTTCCCTTTAAAAACATACTGGTGATTACACTGGGCTAATTTGGATAAATCAGAATAATTTTCCCATCTCAAGATCCTTAATTACATTCACAAGACTTTTTGCTAGTCCTGAGTTCTGGATATGGACACCTTTTAACACTACTTTTTAATTGCCCATTCACTGCTAGGATCTAGGGTCTGGGGAGGCAGGGGTAAAGAATAGGGAAGTCCCTACCTACCTGGTGGTAACACTCGCTGCTTCTTTCAGCATTAGCAAGTTCTTGAAGTTCCTGAGAAGGGTCGGCTCCCGGGGAAACAATTATCAAGATGGGCTCAATGTTTAGCGTCTCTTTGTATAAACGTTTGAGATTCAGGGGAAGAGGGGATAACTCCTTCAGTCCTAAAACAAGCATTACAGAAGTTAAAGAAAGAAAAGCAATATTCATTATAAAATATATTAAAAATAATTACATGCAGTGCATGAGCCACCTCTCTGTACAGCAAAAGGAGACCATCCCAGAAAACCACAACTGGACACAACGCAGAGCGTGACGGATTGTTGGGGAGTGTACTGGGTGGCTGTGTGTCAACCTGACACAAGCTATTGCCATCAAAGGATACTTAGCTGAGGACACGCCTCCTTGACATCCAGCGGCAGCTGTTCTCCCTTCAGTGATCAGTGCAGAAGGGCCCAGCCAGTGTGGATGGTGCCGTCCCTGGGCTGCTGGTTCTATAAGGCTGAGCAAGCCATGGGAAGCAAAGCCAGTAAGCAGCTCCCCTCCATGGCCTCTGCATCAGCTTCTGCTTCCAGGATTCTGCCCTGTTGAGTTCCTGTCCTGACTTCCTTCAGTGAGTGATAAAGCTTAAGCCTAATAAACCCTTTCCTCCCCAGCTTTCTCTTTGGTTACGGTGTTTCATCACAGCAACAGAAACCCTGACTAAGTCGGGGAGCCTGCCCCAATGGACACATCTACATGAGGGTCCTGTATCAGTGGTTCAGCAGAGAGATCATAAGACCCAGAACAGCAGGAAATCTTCGAGGAAATAGTCTCTCCTTGAAATGGCTGTATAAACAAAACCAGAAAATGGTACTATTCATGGACATGTTAAAGTGGAAGGGAGGAAATTCCACGGGTCCCACTCCTGAACAAAGAACCACAGGCACTAATGACTACGGGAAGAAAAAGCTTAGCTTCTCCCAGGAATGAACCCTGTTATTGGTTGTCCAATGCAGAGTGGTAAACCTTGAAACCAAATACATACAACAAAAACAGACTCAGCAGGTGGTGTGTGTGTGTGTGTATGTATACATATTATGTGAAAACACACACAAAAATAATAATAAAGAAAAGGCTATGAACTTGAGAGTGGAGGGTTAGTGGTGGGGTCTGAGGAAGGGTACCTGGGGAGTGGCTGGAGGGAAGAAAATGAGTAGGAAATGGTATAATTCTATTTCAATTAAAATATTCTAAAAATAAGTACATGACATAGACTAGACATACTTGATTAACTTTTAATCTCATGTTACATTTTTCTCTAAAAATCACTCAAATACTAATAACACTACTGATGAATGCTTCCAAGGATGTATGCTTTCATAACCCTTTTCCTGTGAGGTGCCCTCTGCTTGCCACATGGCTATCAGTGTACCCCGACTACACACAGACCAGCTGAAGAAATGAGGAGGTGGGATTAGCATCTCTAGACTTTACATCAGCCAAGCAAACACTTTTTCTGTCCTGAGACAGGACAAAGAGTGTTTCTGGCACCATGATAGTGAGTCAAAGAGGAGACCAAAAGCACCCTTGTATGTGAGTGGCCTTGTGCATGTCGCTAACAGGCACTGTGCTCTGGCTTCCTCCACTGTAAAAATAATCACAAGTACTTTGGAGCCCAATAATCTAATGTCAGTATCATAGATTCCACTTGTTCACCACCTACTGTGCTGAGCATTACACCAGCCAGTATATGTACCTGCTGTCTAAATCACATAAGAACCTTGAAAAACAAATATAATGGTCATTTTCTGTGAAAGAAAACTAATACTCAAAAGAAGCTGAATGTCTTGCCCAGGGCGCCCCACCATGAAGAGCCAAGTGTACTAAAACAGTTCAGCTACCCTTCTTCCTCGTCACAGCCTTTCACCAACTCTGAAGTCCTATTCAGAGAGGGAATAACAAATGTCCTATTACATATAAATCTCTTCTTTCCACAATGCATTATCTAATTAATAGTTGAAAATGCCCACTTCAATTAAGAGCTTAAAATAGACTTGTTTGAGCTAGTGTGTAAAAAGAATATGACACAAAACATAAGAGAGGCTGGGGAGACGTAGTGCACAGCAGAATGAACAAATGAGCAAGCAAGGTTTCCATGTCTACAAAGGCGAAATGAGTAGAAACAGGCAAGACAACCTCTAAGACTTGTGTAGTAAACACTTGAAACTATGAATTCAGTGCCATCAGTAAGAGCCAAGAGACACTCATAGGTATGGAAAGATGCATGTTGCACCCTGATTCCCCTCCTCTACTCCTCACAACAGCAACTCATGATGATGAAAAATTTGCAGACAGCCATTCCTATTACTAAGTGAAATGTGTCCCTAACAGCCACTTAAGATTAATGAACTTAATCTAGAGTCATATTTTACAAACTTTATGCTTAACATTTTTGTGGTGATACTTTATTTGTATGTTAATAAATAAAGTTTGCCTGGAGATTACAGGAAATAGCAAGCCATTTTAAGTAAACACAAAAGTCAGGCAGTGGTAACACATGCCCTTAATCCTATCACTTATCAGGCAGGGTCTCTGTGTGTTCAAGACCACAATAGGAAATAGAACCAAGCCTTTAATCCCAGTACCAATCATAGAGACCTGGAGGTCTGTACAGACAGACAGACAGTGACAGAGCTGTGTAGGAAGAGGAAGTGATATAGCTGGGCTAAGAGAGCCAAAGAGAGGGCAGAAAAGCAAGGCAATAAAGGCATGGGTAGACAGGAAGTAACTTGCATTTGGAAGCTGCAGAGTTGGTGAGGTAGGTTGGCTGGTGGCTTTCCCTATTTCCCTGATCTCTCTCTAAGGCTTTCACTCCTATATTTGGCTCCGTGTTTTTTATTTAATAAGACCATTTAGAAATTCGTCTACACATTTTTTTGTTTTTACATCCCAACCAAAGTCCCCACTCCCAGACCTCCCATCCACTCCTCTTCCTCTGTTTCCGGGCCTCCCATGAATATCAGCCCAGCCATGGTATATCAATTTGCAGTGAGACTATGCATCTCCTCTTCTACAAAGGCTGGATGAGGCAATCCAGCAGGAGGAATAGGTCCCAGAAGCAGCCCAAGAGTCAGAGACGGCCCTGCTCTCATTGTTAAGAATCTCACAAGAAGACCAAGTTACACAACTGCAACATATATGCAGAGGACTCCCATGCAGGCTTCCTGGTTGTTAGTTCAGTCTCCATGAGTTCCTATGAGCCTAGGTGGTTCTGTGGGTTTTCTTGTGGTGTCCTTGACCCCATTGGCTCCTACAATCCTTCCTCCCCGTCTTTTGCAGGATTCCCTGAGCTCTGCCTAACATTTGGCTATGGGTCTCTGCATCCGTTTCCATTAGTTGCTGGGTGAAGCCTTTCTGATGACAGCTGGGTTAGGGACCAATCTATGAGAATAGCAAAATATTATTAGGAATCAGGTAACTGTCTAGGTAAAGAATTATGGACTAGTCTCTGTCATTTTGGTTGGTCCTTCCCAAATCCCTGATTACTTTGATAGTTTGGCTAGACTAACTGTAGTTTTGTCAGCTAGGCAACAGCAGACAATCAGCTCCTTCCCCTGAAGGCTACAACCACCTTGGTAGTTCATTAGTTAGGTGTTGGGGAATATTATTTTAAGGTGTATTACTTTTGTTTATGTTGCATTTGTTTAACTCTGTGAAGCTGTGATACTTTGCCTGTCTAAAACACCTGATGGTCTAATAAAGAGCTGCACAGCCAATAGTGAGGCAGGAGAGAGAAATAGGCAGGATTGGCAGGCAGACAGGATAAACAGAAGGAAAAATCTGGGAGGGAGGAAGAAGTAGCCAGAGAAGGAGGAGGACTCCAGGAGTCAGCCTCCAAGCTACACAGCAAGCCACGGGGTAAGAGTAAGATTTACAGAAGAAAAGGTAAAAGCCCAGAGGCAAAAGATAGATGGGATAATTTAAGTTAGGAAACAAGCCAAGCTAAGGTCGGGCATTTATAAGTAAGAATAAGCCTCCATGTGTGATTTATTTGGGAGCTGGGTGGCAGGCCCCCCAAAAGAGCAAAAACAAACAACAACAGTTAGGTTTCTTGTTAAAAATACAGACAGGTTTTCCTTGTTCACAAGCTTCAATTTAAAGGATAGACATGTTTCAGAGGTAACTTTCCACTTAAGGAACATAATTTGCAATGACTGTTCTCAGTAATAACTACTTGTGTCTCTAGTAAATGAACAGATGGGGGAAAGGGGTTAAAGTCTATGCAAGTTTTAAAAGTCTAAGAAAATATTTTAAGATATAAAAAGGTCTAAGGATGTGCAAGCTTAAGTTCTGAGGGTCTCAGAAAATGATTTAAGATGTATAAATGCAAGTTGTAAAGGTATAAGTGAGTGACTTAAGATATGTGAAGATGGGAAATGTTTCAAACTTCTGTACCTTTTCTATGCTATTGTTACACTGGGATTTCAGAAGTTCAGAGTTTTAACATTGATAAATGGGGTTCTAATAAACCAATAGAGTACTGACTACTTACTGTTTAGTCATGAGCTCAAGATTTTGAATTTCCTTTGGTTGTCTTCTAAGTATAGACTTAAAGGTGTGTTTCATTAGGCTAGAACCATATATCAGGCTCTCTAGACAGAAAAAAGTATTCATGCTTTTTAATCCAAAGCCATAGCCTTTGCTATGATGCCAAGGTAAATCTGTTCCAGCTGTTTTACAGACACCTGCATATTCCTGGGAAAGAGTGCTGCTACTCCATCACCGAGTCTGGCCTGGTGAAGACCCGGGTTGTGTCACTCTAGAAACTGGGAGAGGACCCCAGACTGTGACCATCCCACTTCCTCTCCCTTACTCTGTCTGGTGGCAGACCTCCCTTTTCTGCCTGGCTTAACCCTATTATGGGACCGGTTGTTTTCTTTTTTTTATTTTATTTTATTTTTTTTTTTGGGGACCGGTTGTTTTCATTTGTCTATTTTTTTCTTCTGGCCCCTTGTCTTCTCTGCTCCCTCTAGGAAAGGATTTTCGAGATCTCCAGGGTGGTGGTCAACTGAATGCTTTTTCACCCATACCTCTCACTGAGTACAAGCCCACTGGCTCCCAACTCTCCCTCCCCACATTGTCCCATGCCAACAGAAAACTGGCAGATTTGAAATGGTGCCCATATACCCAAAAAGGTGAGGATATTGTTCAGTTGGAGCCTCGGACTCCCTCTACATGGTCCTGGAAACCCCATTCTCATTCTCTCTCTAGTCCCCCTTCCCCCCCCTCTCCAAACCTCTGTTTGAGAGAGAGAGGAAAGGCACCACAAAGCCCAGCTCTGCAATCTTGGAGGCTATTGCAGCTTCTTTCCCTGAAGGTGCCAGCTGCCCAAGTTCCTGCCTAAGCACTCAGCTTTTGACAATACTTGGGCACAAACCCAACTTGTGATTGTCATCACCCCTTGCCTACATTCTATAAAACTTTCCTGCCCTGGCTTGGGTGTGTGACTTCTCTAGCCTCACTCTCCGGGACCAGAGAACCCACATGGGAGCTGCTTTGCTCAATATACCTGTTGTTATACTTTTTCACTTCAGCTTGATCTGGCTTACTGCATTGGTGGAGAAACATATAATCGGGGTAAGGTTGGGGGCAGAAAACTTATTAGTCTTTTCCTAAATTTCTTTTTTTTTTTTTTTTTTTTTTTTTTGGTTTTTCGAGACAGGGTTTCTCTGTGTAGCTTTGCGCCTTTCGTGGAACTCGCTTTGTAGACCAGGCTGGCCTCGAACTCACAGAGATCCGCCTGGCTCTGCTTCCCGAGTGCTGGGATTAAAGGTGTGCGCCACCACCGCCCATCCCCTCAATTTCTTTAAGAAGTTTTTCATTTTCTCTTTAAGAATCTCTATCATCTTCATAAAGTTGTTTTTAAGGTCATTTTCTTGTGCTTCAGCTGTGTTGGAATATTCAGATCTTGCTGTCATAGGACAGCTGAGCTCTGTTGGTACCAGACTGCCCTGGCTACTGTTGATTGTGTTTTTACACTGGTGTTTAGACATCTGGGTTTGGGATGATTAGTTCTAGTCCCTGATTTCTGAGTTTGTCTGTGTTGGATTGGTGTTTTGTTCCTTGGTTTCTGCTTCCTCTTTGGTTTTCTAGTCTTTGTGGCCCAGATTTCTAGCAGCTGGTGTGATCTCTGTTCAAGTTAGGAGTTGGCCTTCTGGTCGTTAGCTTGGCCTTTGGTGCAGCAGGGGGTCTCTGTTGATCTGGTGTGGTCTGCACCTGAGTGGCAGAAATCAGCTGGAATTGAGGACAGGGTCTAGCAGAGGCAGCAGCTATGAGCTGGGAAGGCATGGACCACAGGAAGGGTTTCAGGGAACAGAGTCCAGGGAGCAGGGTAGCTCAGCTGGCAGGCGGGTCACACTCACCGATTCTGACTGGAGTGGCCTGCACCTGAGTGGTGGAGGTCCACTGGGCTATGTTAACTAAT
This sequence comes from Peromyscus nudipes, assembly GCA_902168325.1. Lineage (NCBI taxonomy): Eukaryota > Metazoa > Chordata > Mammalia > Rodentia > Cricetidae > Peromyscus > Peromyscus nudipes. The sequence goes on from CABHPH010064563.1 coordinate 15,189, forward strand.
TTTAAGTTATCATTAATCACACAATTTTGAGAACCAATAAAATTATTTTTTACTTATGGTAACGTACTAAGACATAGATCTATTCAGAATGGGGATGTAGTTGAAATAGGGCTTGCCAAGCATGCATAAAGTCCTAGGCCCTATCTCTAGCACCTGTATTAAACAGGTGTTGTGGTGCACGCCTACAATCCCAGCACTAGGAAGGTAGAGACAGGAGGAACAAAATTAAGGTCATCCTCAGCTATATAGTGAGTTCAAGGCCAGCCTGGCCCACATGACTGAAAAAAAAACAAGAAGAAAGCTGAAATACACTTGCTCAAACATTATTTCATTTATGTATTCATAAACTCAAATACATGTTCTAGGACAACTGCATTAAATATAGTCTTATTTAATAAAACAAAAATCTTTTTTTTTTTTTTTTGGTTTTTCAAGACAGGGTTTCTCTGCGTAGCTTTGCGCCTTTCCTGGAACTCGCTTTTGTAGACCAGGCTGGCCTCGAACTCTCAGAGATCCGCCTGCCTCTGCCTCCCGAGTGCTGGGATTAAAGGCGTGCACCACCACCGCCCCGTAAAACAAAAATCTTAAAAAATATGCATGATCATGACTCACCAACTAAAATCATCATACGTAATTTAAGAACACACGTAATCACACACTGCAGCTGTTGAACTAGGTAAAAACTAGGGAGACATCACGTTTTTAAAACAGCAATCTGGATGAGAATTTCTAATAGACTTAAAAAGGAATTGAAGTTATAAAAACGTTATGGTAAAAGACAAATTACTGGAGGAAAAAAAACCTGGTTCTTGGATAGAATAAGCAAGAAAATCCCACACTGTAATAAAATGCACACATCTGTGTGCATAAAAAAATAAGAAAGCTATGGGTATTTATGTTAATGACAAAATAATGGGTACTTTTTTATTATTCATCCATCTCCTGAGAATACTATGATTGGCATCTATTAAGTGGCAAAATATGTCAAAATATAATAAAGACACTTTGTTATGAAATCACTGCTGACGAAGTTCCAGGCCGTTGTGAACTGCCTGCTGTGGGCGCTGAGAACGGAACATGGGCCCTCTATAAGATCAGCATGCTCTCTTAACTGCCGAGCCATCTCTCTAGGTTAGGAATCTGTATTTAATTCTGAGAATTTGGGAAAGACTTTAAAGATTTTATGCAAGGAAGATTTCTTTTGGGTTTCAGAGGATTGTACAGCTTCCAGAGGGGAGTGGCTGCAAACCAAACCAAACCACAGCATGGAAAGAAAGAAGGCAGGCAGCCCCTTGTGTGAGTATGGTATGTTCTCCATGCTTCTGTAAGACAAAGCTGGGCCTTCTGCGGCATGTGTTGTAACTGGAAGAGCAAGCCGTTCCTAAGCAAATAACAAAATGCCAGATTGTGACGCGGTTACAGAGGAAAGCAGTGTGATAAAGGAGAAGAAGACAAGACAGTGAGATGCTATTTTTCCAAAATGAAGAGGGAAATATTTATGTAACAGCTGGAAAAGGCAATGAGGGAGATAGCTGGGGTAAAGCTACAGGAAAAGAACAGTGGCTGCAAAGGTCCTGGAATGCCAGAATCATGCCTGTGCACAGAAATGGAAGCCATTGTTAGACTACAATATGAGTGAAGAGGCCACGGGATCTGAAGGAAGAGCAGCAAAGGCATCATGAGGATGCCTGGGAAGAGAGTCGCCATCAGGGTTTGCCCAAGAAGAGTCATCTGATTCAACATGTGCCACGACACTCTAGCTACTGTGGGAACCACTGAAGGTGAAGAGGACAGAGTCTGAGGGAAGCCACCTCACTCCTACAATGGTGACTTGAGCAAAGGGGCAGAGAGCAGAGAGAAATAAGTGGATTCAGAAATACTCTGAAGACAGAAAACACAAATGAAAACTATGGCACAACTGAGGTGACAGATTATGATGACAATTTACTTAAGTTGTAGTGGTAAACTAAACAAACAAAATAAGTTTTGGGGTTAGAACCTAAAATACTGCAAGTAAACTATAAAGGAGATCGGGTAGCAGAAGTGAATTTGGGAAGTTTCCATCTGAGATGTCAATTAGATGCTAGGGTAGAAACATACAAATGTCATGTCAGTTGCATTAGCCTTGTGTGTCTATTGGACATGCACAGACAGCAGACAAGCACGTGGCAGCAGGAGCCTGGAACCCCAGCTCCAATGGTCAGGGATTTCAGGCGTGCACCATGACATCCAGCTGTTTTCATACTTTCCTTAACAGTTTTTATCACATTTTCTTACAGAAATGGAATTATTTCCAGGGGGGGTGACAAGTTTTAATTCTTTGGACAATACTCTTTGAAAGGCTGAAAAAACTGTAGTCTGAAAAGCCAAAAAAAAGTCAATATTCTGTTTTAGATTATGCTAAAATTACTAATTTTGAAGGTTACATTTCTGAAGGCTATAGTATATTTTATTGTCACTATAATTTTTTCCATTTTTGCCACTAACATTTGAATGCCTTTTTTGTAACCCTTATAACAAATAAAAGTAAAAAGTACTTTCATTAGAAAAAATTTTAAAAACTCAGTATTTTTACCTTGTTAAATATGGGATGTCAATTATGTAATTTAATTAAACACTGAATACAATTATGTCCAATAAGGAGAAATATATTTCTAACTAAGTGGCAATTATAAGTCACATGAATAATAAAAACAAATAATAAAAAAGACCTTAAAACATTTCTACTAGGATCAGCATAAAGGAACTACTAGTTCAAAAGCAGTGCCCCAGGTCAGAGGTAGAATCTGCAAAGGCCTGTGCTTACCCAGGGTCTTACAGGCAAACAGAGCCATGGCGCTCTGCAGTCTGTCTGGTCGTAGAGCCTGAACGACAAGAACCTGAAACAAAATGGAGAATTTTGTAAATAGACATTTCTCAGCAGCATTAACTAAACAACAGTTAATGATTACTAATTAATGTTTACAGAAATACAAGAGTAACCAATGTTGCATACTATTTACTATGCTTGAAACTGTCACAATAGTTATGAGCCAAGACTTCCCTTTTATGTCAAAAATTCCTTAAAGGATGAGTGAGATATGTCTTCCTGATCATATAAAGGGCCAGTGGCTGATGCAGATGGCAGGGTAAATGTTTAGCATCTGACAGCTGCCTGCCTGACATCTGAATTATGTTTCTGCTGATTTCTGTGTATCTATAACATTCCTTTGATGTGTAAATGTTCCTTTTCAGATGGTTTGTTGTTTGGTTTAAGCATATCTGCTGAGATAGCATTCACTGCACAAGAAAACAAAATGAAATGGCTTCCATAATGGACAGCTCAGAGAAGAGGCAAGTGAAGGAGCATTTCCTAGGGTGCGGATCTCCAGAGCCATTTGCCAAGGTCACGTTAAAGACACCATTGAGGGACCTCAAGGCTTTCCTTTGAAATGGAGTTTTAAAAGTTCCCTTTCCTTCACATAAAATCCTCTCCTTAGATAGGACTCTTTAAAATAAGTGAATGAAGAATGCATATGATTTATAGTTTAGTCACTTTGTTAAAGACCTCTTTTCCTATCACCGGATCCCACTTGGACCAGAGGCAAAGAGAGTAACATGAGGTACAGGGGGACACCCACTTAGAAATGTTGCCAGGGCTCTGTCTGGGTAAGGTGGCCAGAGCGGAAAGCCCTTCTTCCTGCATGTGGATGAAGTTACACAATACACTAAAAGCAAAGCTTTTACTTAAACGGCATCTCAAGGGCAAAAGAAACATCACGGTTTTGACTTTGTTCTGCACTTGGATAGCATTACACTTTACCTGCTGAAATAAGGAAACTTTCTTTGCAAGAATTGATGGAAACTCCTGTTCACACATTGAGTGATGGTAGTACGTACGCCAAAGTGCCATGTCTTCAAAGCAGAGGGTCTGGTAGAGACTGGGGAGAGCAATCTAAAATGGAAACTATCACATGTAAGGGGCTGCAACCATATACACATAAACATGCCTTATAAAAACTACAAAAGCCAAAGAAAACTAATCAGATGCTTATTACTTGTTTTCTACTTTGTAATAGCTTGTCTCACATTTCATGGTTAGAAACAGCATGTTGAACTCACCCACATTAAAGCCAGTAAAGCACTCCCAAGATAGTATTCTATCAACCAATATTCATAAGAGATATTTTCTGTACACAAAGACAATGGTACCATCATCAAAACATGCAAGACCTCAGGACACCACAGCTAAGCTCATGTTAAAGTGAAAGTGCATCTCTAGCAACAAGGATGCTCTTTCTAACCAAACTTTGCTATGGTGCTACTGGGGGCATCTCCCTTGGGTTTCAGTATCAGCCTTTCTCGGTGGAAGACTTTGTGGAAGTCTTATCAAGACATTTCTACAGCAGCTTAATAAGAATCCCACCTTCAATCTCTCATCTACTTCCTTCCTCCCACCTTTGGTCACCTTCAACAAGAATCATGCAGAGTGAGTGGAGCCAGAGTTCTTTCTTCTTCAGCTACAGTTGGTTCTGGGGTACTAAAGCCCAGCAACCCTCCTTGTTCACTGCCTGCTTTCCTACCAGTCCATGTCTTCTTCTAAACTGAACTCAGTACACAGTACTGAACTCCTGACCTACAGTGTGTGTGTGTGTGTGTGTGTGTGTGTGTGTGTGTGTGTG